>CANUEY010387524.1:0-19808 GCA_948099555.1 Croton setiger
TTTGGTTTTCAAAAAACCGGTTCCCGAAGGGTGGCGACTCTAAATTTTTTAAGACCGACCAGTTCGGCAATAACCCAAAAATATTTTATCACTTGTTTTCAAAAATAAAAATTCATAAGTATTTTTCGGTTTAATTTAAATCGGAAAGGTAGTCGTCCGCCCGATTCGGGCCGTCATCACCAGTTTTTATATTAGAAGAAAAACACAAACACTTACTACAAATCAGCTACCACTCTTGCACTAACTCCACCACCTTAAAATTAATTCAAACATATTAACAAACTAATCCTATTTTTATGGACACAATCAACAGAAACAAAAAGTGCTAACAGTTATGGTTAAACTGTTGTTTATAACAACAGAAATAAATAAATAAAACAAGTTTATATTTAACATTGGCCAAAAGTTCTAGCTACTACTTTGTGCTCAACTCACTATTATACTAACCCAAGCGCCACATTGCCACCCCATTGGCCGACAATCTCACACTCACCAATTGCTTCCAATTGAAGTTATTTTGTCAACAAAAGATGCTAATCAGCCTCAACACTCTATATGGGATTCTTGCTTCGGTCTACTAGCTCGAAGTCATGTTAATCCTATTTGCTTCAAATGATGAGTTTTTATGTTCTGCAGATGTAATTTCTTCTTTCTGGGGAAGGGTTTCTTCTCTAAATATAGATCTGAATTTTTCCTGTTATTTTAGGTTTTTTGGGAAGGATTGTTGCCTCTTCTTAGTTTAGAAGAGTGAGTAAATTAGTCAATAGATTGTTTAGAAGTCACCGAATGAGGTTTTCTAAGTTAATAAAATCAAGCGTTTATCTTAAGTCCGAAAGTTATTTTGTAAATGTGTGAGTAATCAAGCATTAACTAAATATAAAAAAAAATAAAAAATTTAAATTGGTTTAGATTATTTGGATTATATGGTAAAATTAAAAAATAAAATACGAAAAGGAAACTAAATGAAAGTTATGAGTCGAAAATTTAAATATCAATTTTTCATTATTCTGATATTATAAATGCTATTATTGTGTTTTTTGTTTACTCAAAATTCATATATCTTTATAACAAGATGCATTTATTTTATGAATGCAATTATTCATAGCTTTCATCCAAAAACTAATAATAATAAACACAACCTAAATAATAAATATGAGGAGAACGCACTAGTTAGAAAGAACAACAATCTCTGAACCAGTATGCGGTGAAGTTCGGCATAGCTTATATGGTAAATAAATCTGTTAGTTTGTTGGAGAAAATCAAAGATGTTGTTTAGGAGAGTCGAGTAGGTAAATAAATGATTCTGTAACTGCTATACATCATATAATACAATCTGTGTATAAAATGGGTATAAATAGGATACTATAGTTTCTTTTCATTTTCAACAAATTTTCACTCCAAACTTCAAATTTCATTATAAAGATTTTAGTTTTTCTCACATCTATTGATAATGGGATTTCCCAAAACCAATAGCATGGTCTTATTATTCATCATCTTGGCTTCAACATTAGCAACAACACCCTCTTTAGTCGCCGCTGATAAAGTTTCCGTCACACCACTTATTACGCTATACATTCACAACAACTTGAACAGGCCATTATCTGTACATTGCAGGTCCAAAGATAACGATCTTGGCATCCATAGTGTTGCACCTGGGGCAGCATATTTTTGGAAATTTAATATAAATTTTTTGTGGACGACACTTTATACATGTGTTATGACACCGGACAATGTAGTTTTTGCTCGTGCCAAAGTATTTGATGCTGAGGCTAAGTTTTATTTAGATAGCTGCAAATTTCATCATTTGATGGCTACCGGTGATTGCTCTTGGGTTGCTCGCGACGGTGGTCTTTATTTACAGAACTTGAATACCAACCCAGTCGCTGATCAATTTGTTACTGGTTGGGTAAGGTAAACATTAACCGAAATTGCCATGCAACTTTAGCAATAGCCAAATTAGTAATGTAGTGAATATATAAATTTTGCAATAAAGTGTTTCCCCTTCGTTTGAATTAAGATTATTTTTGGTTTACTCAAAAGGTACTCTATGATATAATAATCTATGTTTGATTTGAGAATTTTAAAAAATATATTTCTACGGTTATAACACATGGTAAACTCTCACGGAAACAAACTCTGCAATAAGTTACTTAATCTTCTAATAACGTTAATATCAGTGCTGAGTGGAGAGCAATCAACCATAAGCTTATCAGCAATCCAGCCATAGCTTATTATTGTTTGTTCTTTTATTCGGGCTCTCAATAGAAAATCGACTTATTTGGGGTAAAAGAAAAAAAAAAAAGCGTATCTATCAATTTTGATTAAGTGGGTATCCTCAAAGTCCGTTAACGGTGTAACTCATAGTTCCTGACTGCCCCTCCCAAATAATATTTTCTCTTAAGGTTAGAGTGCAATGACTTATTACAGTACCTAACAGTTGTTCATTGCCATACCTATTCTTTTAGTCGTAAAAAAAAAAAAAAAAAAAAAAAAAAAGACAGCTTATACGTCAAAATGAACAATTATCAAAAAAATAAACAAACAAAGCTTAAAACTTTGATTAATTGATGCTAATTCCCATATTTAGAGGGGAAAAAAATAAGCCAATACACAACAATCATCTCATTTCTTGATTTATTAAATGATTAAGATATCTCATTTAGTTAGCACAAAGATAAGATGTAATGTTTCTAGGTTTTCAGATAGCTCATTTGTTTAAAGGGGGATGGGGGGATTATGTATGGGATCTGGACCTCCTGGAACTTCTCTTTTTACATCCCAACCAGAATTACCAATAGTCTGGGAAGTAAAAATAGTCGGCGGAATCTCAGTGTCCGAACTAATCACCATGGAAGGAGCTGGTGGATCGGAGTGAGGATATTTTGGAAATGTACTAATATCAATATCAGGTTCACCATTAGATTCCTCAAAATAAGAATCTAAAGGACGAGCCTTACATTTTCCTCCAAAGATAACAACCAAAAGGACAAAAGTAATAAGAAGATAGGTTTTTGAAAAATCAATTCTCTTCATTTTTTTGTGGTATATTGGATATGCTTACAAAATGAGGAAGTGCTCACAGAATGAGGATGTTTTAGGGTTTATATGCTTAATGGAAGAACCTTGTAGGGTATTTATAGTGGTTATTCATAACATATCATAACAAATATGCGATGTATGGTTAGGGTTGAACCAGTTGCAACTCAAGCTTTAAAATTTTGTCTTTTTATGTTTCATCCAGCTTGGTACTGATTATGTTAAATCACTTGACCAGATGTTCCATATTTCGAGATGCTTACAATACAACGAAACTGAATAAGTTTAGACTGTTAATATATCTAAAAGATGGTTTGTTTAAAATATCATATACAAATAAAAAAAAAATCATATTATCTGTTTCTTTTTAGTATCTATAAGATCTACGATAAAAATTTTAAAATTTATGATCCGCTGGATATGCTCAAAATTTGAATTTTAACTATAGTTTTTAAACTAAAGTTATTTGAAGATTTATTACTAATTGTTGAAAACAATTGATAAAAAGATGAAAGTTAAGATGGATGTAGAGTTGAGTTATTGTTATACATCAAAAAATATTGTGTGGTATTGGGGTTCATATCTAATTTATAGACTTCTATATTTTATTATTTTTCTCGTTTCATGAAATCCTACATTTTCCCAAAAAAAAAAATATATATATATATACTACTAGTTTTATTACATGTAGCGGAACAAAATACTTATCTAAACTAGGTTTACATCAAGCCAATCACAGTTTTTCATTAGTCTTATATTAACTCATTTTCTTCTCATCTTCAAAATTTATTTTGTCTGATTTATTTTAATGGTTTGATTGATTCAACCAAGTTTGTGGGGAAATAAAACGTTAATATTATTCTGAAATTCTCTCTTTTTGTGTGATATAATATCTGCATTCTATGGTTACGTGGGGAAACCAGATGGATTCTTACAAGTATCCAATTGAATTCAGTTATTATTATTAATAAATATTAAATGCGTTTTGTATGGATATGAAATTCAGTACGTTTCTTATCCATTTCTCTTAGCCTGGAAACAGAGAGGATATTTCTGGCTTATTGGGTTTTGTTCCATCATCATGGTCGTCGTCATCATCTTCGGATATTCTTTCTCATAAAAAGGAGATTGTAATATACTGAAGGTGATGAATTCAAATTATATTTTGCTGCGACACAAATTCTAAATTATAAATTTTAGGCCATAGTAATACTACTCGGCATCACACAAAATACATGCAAACTACGTGAAGAGAATCACTAATTGTCCTGTAGAGGAGTAATTTATTTATACGGGAAACTTTATGTGTTCATTTTGAGAATTTTGAAAAATACTAATATTTACAGTGATGATAAACCTAGTCCATTTTTTTTTTTTAAAATAAGTATCACATCTTTAATCAATTGATTTGTTTTAACAACGCAACATTGTGAGCTGGCACAACTTTTGTTTGACGAAATAAGTTACAAATTTTTGTTTGAGGAAATAAGTTACAAATTTTTAAAATTAATAATATTCTGAAATTCAGTTTTTTGGGACATCTGCAGGAGGCCAAATGGATTCTTACAAGTATCCAATTTGTTTAAAAAAACTGAATATTTAAGAGTATTTTAACAATTTATTAAATGTGTTTGGTACATTTAATATTGTTCATAATTCGTATCCCTTTCTCTTAACCTCGAAAGAGAGGATATTTGAAGCAATTTTGGGCTTTGTTCTGTATTCATCAATCAGTAATTAATTGTAAAAACCGAAACTGAAATTAAAATCCAAGCAAAAGAAGAGGGATAGAAGGTAAAGATAACAGAAACCACAATCCATCGGACCAACTTATATATATCAACTTTTGATGCTTTACCATACCCCATAATCATGGTTTGTTGAATATAATAAATTCAAGTGTAACTTTTCTTTCTCAAAATGTAATTCTCCATTTTATCAACAAGTCATACAAAGCAAAGACTTCGATACTGAAAGCGGATGCCAAATTTATATGGCCAGTGGAATTTACGTCATGTATATGTCTCATGTAACCTTATTGTCTACCGTCCGAGAAATTATAGAGTACAAAAGTTGGTACCCACTCATCTTGTTGTGTTGGTACAACACAATCACACTAGTAAAAATAAGACACCTCGAAAATATGAACACGAACCAGAGTTTGTCCTCTGCCAATGAAGCCTATTTTCGACATTTGATATTATTTTTCATAATAATAAACATTAAAAATACTTTAATTTGGTTTTATTTTTAGTTTTATGACTTCTAGCTTCCTGCACTTCATGATTTCGCAATCCTCCTTATTTTAACACATAACATGGGGACAGGGGGTGGAATTACAACTGGAGCAGTATGGTCTGCTGTCCCAATTGGGCCGCATAAACTCATTATAAATGTAAGTAAAAAATAATAAAATTATAAATGGTACAAGTAAAAATCAAGTGGAATGATGGGTTAATGGTGGAAGTAGTTTGCCTTTTGCCACAGAGGTTTAAGGTTTGAATCTCTTTGCCAACATAATTTATTCCATTTCTTCCTGAACAAAACCGCAACAGTTTGTCCCTATTTTTAACTTCTTGCTCAAAATCCCAAAATCAATAAAACTTTTCTTCCCGAATTCATTATTTCTAACTTTGTTTGTCTCATATTTATTATCTCAATTTGTTTAATAATAATAATTTTGTAGACTGCTAATCTGATTTTTTTATTTTGCCATTGTTTATTCCTCCTCTCTGTGAATTTCTAAATATCCCACTGATAAGGAAGTTTGGATGTCAAAATGAGCAATTATATAAAAATAAACAAGCAAAACTTCGATAAATTGATGCAACTTCACATGTTTGAAAGGGGGGAAAGAATAAGCCAATACACAAAAATAGAATCATTTGTTGGCTTATTGAATTATTCAGATATCTCATTTATTTAGTACAAAGACATGATGTAATTGTTTTAGTTATGTATAGGATCTGGACCGCTTGGGACTTTTCTTTTTACTTCCCAATTAGAATTATCAATAGTTTGGGAAGCAAAAGTAGTCGTCGGAATCCCAGTATCCCAATTGATCGCCATGGAAGCAGTTGTGGGATCAGAATCATGAAATTGAGGAATTATACTGGTATCCATTTCAGCTTCACCACCAGATTCTTCAGAATAAGGATCGAAACAACAGACCTTACATTTCCCAACAAAGGTAACAGCTAGAAAGACAAAAGCAACAAGAATATAGGTTTTTGAAAAATCTATCCTATCCATTTTCTTTCTTGTATTTGGATATTCTGAGGATTTTGTATTTGGATGTTTTAGGGTTTATATGCTTTTTTTTTTCTTACAAAATAAAACGTTTAATGCCATTAAATTAGTAATACAAAATTTTACAATTAATATTCTGAAATTCTGTTTTTTTTGTGACATCTGCATTCTAAATATGTTTACGGTGGAAGCCAGATGGACTCTTTCAAGTCTCCGACTTGTAAAAACTGAATATTTAAGAGGATTTAACAATTTGGTATGGATATGAAATTTAATATTGTTATTATCCATTTCTCTTAACCTCGAAAGATAGGATATTTTTGGCGACTTGTAATACTGAAAGAAGTCTTCTTTTGTAATAATTTTCTTTAATCAAACTTTCTTTCACTTTAATCTATCGATATTATATCAATTTAGTTCAATTAATTATTATTTTCCTAGAAAGATAAATATAAAAATTCATTTACTTATACTAAAAACGAAGATGGATACTATTTTATTTTTTTTAATTTAGAGAAAAATATTTTTTTAATAATTATAATAATAATACATTAGTTTTATGCCCACATGATATATATAATAATATTTTTTAATTTATGTGTGTGCTACATACGATGAAATGTTGGAATTCCAGCCAAGTGTTCTACCACTGTTATAATATTCAAGTTAAGGTACAATAAAACTAGAAATTGAAGATACAATTCCTAAGTTGGAGTACCACAGCTAAAATAAACTATAATATTTTAGTTATGCATATTGTTGTGGTCGTAATTATTTCAGCAATTCAAGAAATTACGGTTACAATATGCCATTTAAAGGATTTATATAGAGCTAACTAGGACTTAGGTGACGCAACTAACTGGACTTGGGCTCATGGACTTGGTTAGGAATAGCGACTCGGTCTCCCATTCTCTAGCTAGAGCTAATGCGGAACTAACTTTCAAGTCCATTGGCCTTTTTCACGATATGTTAATCCCTAAGGTCGAGTCGGATATGGGGTTGTTACAGATTCAACCACAAAAGTTAAAATAATTAGAAAAATAATCAAACTGAGCAAAATAATAGAAAAAATAGAGGCATTTATAGCTTTTTCGAACGAAAAATTGGAAAAAATAGCAAAATAGCTATATTTTATGGTAATGTATACATATTTTATCTGATGGGTATCCTACAAGTTTCTAGCGGTCTAACTTTTTACTTGCAACAATGCACCGAGAAAATTCTAGCAAACTTGATTTTTCGATGAGACATAAATCTAATTTCCAGCCGCTACTCAAGGGAAACTGGACGATTCTTATTGAATGCTGGATGAACTTACATCGACAACTAGTGGGTAGCCTAAACCCCAACAAAAACTGACTAGAATCTCCATAAAATGGAAGACAGCCAGCTCTTCAATGCAAGATATTGGACAAAAAAACCGGAAAACATCAGAATCATGACGAAAACCAATCGAAAAGCCATGTTTTCAATTTTCTAAGCAGCAGCGATTCAAATCAAACACATGTTTTAGTGCTCTGACGCCGATTTTCAGATACTAAACAACTCATCGGCACAAGGACTTTAGATCGGTATCCTTTGATCACTAGTTAGATGCATTTGTCAAAGTAGGAGGCGGTGGCAGTCACAAGGCCCTAAATTTTTTTTTTTTTTTTCCTTCTAGAAAATGACAAAGCTTACAAAAATAAAATTAGCCTTTTTTCTTTAACATTTAGCCGTGAACCAAAAATTGCTATTTTTTCTTTAACATTTAGCCGTGAACCTGTTATTGAAAAATTTTAAAAAAAAAAAAATGTTGCTGATCTTATATGTATCCTGTCGGATATGGTCTTAGGGAGACTTCAGGCCAACACTCTAATATATATTAACTTATATATAGAAGTCAAATGTGCATATATACGAATATCATGCATAATAATTATACATATTTACTTTAATATATTATATAAGTAAATATAAGTATTAACAAGGAAAAAATGACATTTAATTATTATTATTATTATTATTAGTGAAAATTTGAACCCTGATCTAATGGTAGAGTCTTAAAATGCACTTAATACTAAACTATGCATTGGCATATGTGATATTTAATAAATATTTAAAATTTATTAGCGTTTTGTTAAAAAAAAAAATTAAAATTTCTCGTAACAGAAAAATTTATGCTTATTTGAGAAATAAAAAAAAAACAAATAAAAACAACCCGAACATTTTAATATCATATCATTCTTTCCCCTAATTCCTTTTTGTAAATAAGCAAACGAGTTTCATTAAGCATTCGATACAGATAGTACATAACATACTGTAGCCACAGCACTCTAGTAAAACGACATTAGAAAATTTATTATTTAACACCTGAAATTTGACCTATTATTTCATCAGTCCATCTAGTTTAAAATAATACAAGTCTAGTACTTCCATTAAATTATTTGCTCAATTACACTATGTTAAAAGTCCAAATTGCTCCAACGTAGCTGAGTTGAGCTTTCTTGTTGCATGCAAATATCTTAATATGACTATAAATATTAGCAAGATAGATAACTAATTCTATTCCATCTTTTCGAAAATGAACCTAACCAAGTTCCTTTTCATTTTAGCTTTCCTTTCAAAAACAATTCCCACTTCATCTTCTACAGATGATGTTTTGCCCATTAAAGAGCCATCACATATGACAGACAGGTATAGAGTGCATATATTGAACACAGTAACAGGTAACAGAAACTTATTTCTACATTGCAGGTCTAAAGATGACGATCTGGGGAAACAATATGTGAAACCAGGTGGTGATTTTTGGTGGACATTCCATGTCGATATCTTTTATAGAACAGTATTTTGGTGTTACATGTCTGCTGACTACCTTCATCGTCTTAAGTCCGAAGTATTTTCTTCAAAGGATTATATTTTGAATAGGTGTGTAAACCTTGCATATGGGGAATATAGCTGTGTTTGGGTTGTAAAAGATGATGGACTTTATATAAGGAATTTCGGAAGAAACTTGGATGAAATTTATAAACATTGGGACTAATTAATTTACAAAAATCAGATTATTATCATCTATTATTGCATTTGAATAAATAAATGTAATGAATAAGGAAAATATTTGTTGTTAAATGATATGTGTGTGTTGAATTTACCAAGGGATTTGTATATTATATTTTTCTTATCTATAATTAAATGAATATTATTATATATATAATAATTAGTAGTTTATAATAGATTTATTATATAAATAATAACTTTTAAAAGGAAAACTAATAATATGTGTTGCCTAGGCCACTTTTGGGCTGATGGATTTAGGGGCACATTATCATGCCCGACGTTTGAGGTCGGTCTTGGATACCTTTGGACCTCCAGGTGCTTCAATAAATATACATTATGTTCGTCTCATCCGCCCGGCTGAGTGCTTCGACACTCAGGTGTTTTGGATGTCTGTCGCTCTGCTTAATAAGAATTTAGATAAGGTTTTTCTAGATTTGCCACATGATATCTTGCCCCTATACCTTCCAAGACGTGGGAAATGTCGAGATTATAGGAGTCGGTTAAGTTCAGCGGCCAATTAAAAGGATCGGAAACCTCTCATTGAAGGTCGCACCATTTTAATTCAGAAACTCATTTTTTCAAATATGATTTATACTTGCTAAAAGATTTTCCTATTCTGACTTTGACATCACAGTGTTAATTTCTTGCTGGTATAGCCAAAACCCAAATCAGAACAAATTTTCCTCAAAGTTAACAACTGGCGTTGTCTATGGGAAAGGAGTAAGAGTGGAGAGTCAGTCTCCTTGTATTTTTTCTTTTCGAATAAAAAAAAATTTATTATTAAGGATGACAACTAGTTATGACTTTGTATCCTCTGCTGTGGGTGCAACCGCTAGTGAAGTCGATGTTGGTGTTATTATGGGGAGCTCTATACCAATTTTAATGGTGCCTCCCCCACTCTCCAGATTCCCTTTATTAGAATCCACCCTTAGTATCACAACAGGTGTGGTAAATGTGCAAAATAAATAAGTTTATTATTATATTTGTATTTATAAAAAAATTATTGTTAATAATTTAATTATATTAAAGTGAAATAAAAATATAAAAATTAAAATAGTAGTCCTTACATAAAAATAATTAGCTAATTGATGATAAATTTACATGATTTTTCTTCTAACACTCATTTTGATCCCAAGTTAAATAATTTTTAATATTTTTCTTAATTCAGTTTTAAGTGCATGCATAAAATTTTAATCAAACTTCTCATATGCTTATCTTTAGAAGCAAATATTAAACAATTTTGATCGGACATTATTAAAAACAATGTCAAGATTTATAATTAGATAAAGTATTTAATTTGAAATTTATGCATACCTTGTCATTGTTTATGTTATAACTTTTATGAAAAAAAAAAATTAGTTCTAAAATTGATCAATAATTTTAAAAATTTTAAAAACTTAAATATACAAACATTATAAAAAAAAAAAAAAAGCATTATTCCCGCATATTCTTGTATAAATCTAGTAAATAAATATAGAGGATAACTTGATTAAGAATCTTATTATGACTAAATATAATTTAGTGGCATGTTTATGTACGATGTCCTTGTGGTCAGGCCAGCCCAAAAAAATCTAGAATTAATATTTCTTTTGTATGACCAGATCTCAATTTTTTTAATTATTTTAACTTCTCTTGGAAAAATTCAAAACTTAATTGAACTCAGTTTATTTATATAACCTGATAATGTTAAATGTAATTGCAAAGAAACCATGCAAGAGATTAATTATTGATTTAAATAATACTACATATATTGGTAAAAGGTCCTTATATATGTATAATAAATAAATAATTTGGGTACAAATTTTACAAGTAATAATCTATTTCTTATCATAAAAATATGCAAAATTAGAAATATATTTGTACGACTTGATTGAAAAAAATTTCAATTTATTATTATTATTATTATCAATTGAAATCCTACAAGTTTTTCTCACCATTATATTGCCCTATTCATATTTCTTATACGTAATTCTTGGATGATGAGTATGTTTTATCTATGCATTATTACTTGGCAGAACACAATTTCTAGTTACTAAATATGTCAAAACCCAGCCACTTCTTTTTTTTGAAATATAAAACCCAACCACCTGAAACGTGCTTTGATTAGAATTAAGCATTTGTTTAATAAAAACCAGGAAATATGCTATTATTACTTAATGAAATTTGTATTTTCTTTAGCTTATAAAAGAAAAAAAAAATCAACAGATTGGTTCTTTGCCGTCATGGTTTGGATTCATTTGAAAATATGTCAGAGTTTGGTATTTAAGAGAATTTTAATACTTATTAATACTCAAATTGTAAAAGCGCAAATAAGGAGTGACGTATACAATAAAATTATCTGTATATAATTATTTATAATAATTAATTAATTAAATATACACTTATTTGTGGGGATGAAAATTAGATAAAAGCAAAATTATGAATGATTGATCCTAAAATTGATGTCAAATATGAAAGAATTTTTTTTTTTCTATGGAAGTATTAAATTACCAAATTTTAAATTTAAAAGTATTATTGAATTCAATATATATATTTTAACAACGTATCCTTAAAAAAAAAAAAAAAAAAAGAAGCAACGTATATAATAATAATGGAGTTTATTGGTTGGATTGCATTCAGTTTCTATATTTCAATTAGGATTGTAATTATTAAACTGATGTGACCTATAGTCTATAGAAATACATACAAACAACGAGATATTCAAAACAGCATTAGAAGCACCAGCTACTTGGACTATAAATTTATATTATTTGATTTATGACCAATAGTTTTATTTGTAAAATAATATAGCGGAAAATTACAATTTAAAAAATTAAATATTTTTACCACACACATTTTATAAATTAACATAAATTTATTTTTTTCCTTTTCTTTTTGCTTTTTTTTCTTACTTTTACTTATATCATTTACATTTATATAGAAAAATTATTAATTTTAGTAAATAGTCATTTTTAAAATTTTAAAATTTAAAAATAGTTTTCTCAAATTTTAAAATTTAAAATATTCTTTTCTATCACTTTATTTATAATTTATTCATAAAATATTTAAAAAAAATTAAAAATAATTCATGACATAACTTTTACAAAATGTTCATATTTTGTTCATAAAATTTTCACAAATAAATGAATTATTTTTAAATTAAAAAATTTAAAAAAAAGGCAATTTTAGGTAAAGAACTTGAAACAAAACTATTTTTGTAAAAAAAAAAAAAAGAAAACTTTAGAAGTACTATTTTTGAGAAAATTCCCAAAACGGGAAATATATGAGATTTTCCGGGGAAAAAAAAAGATAAAGATCAGGCCCAAAATTCTAAGCCCAGTCCGAATCACATTGAAGAGTAAAGCAACACCAATATGTTTAGATGATGAAATTTATTATGAAACATCCAAGAAAATTCAATCCCAACCCTAATATTTTGGGGATATATACAAGTCTGACCGGGGAAAAAAAAAAAAGCCAAAAGGGTAGGCTAGGAAAATAATAGGAAAAATGTCATTTACTACTTTTAGGTCACCAAAGTAAAAATAATAATATACAAACTATCTTTTGACTACAAATTTACAAAGAGTATACAATAGATATATAGCGGATTTCCATGCCGGTGATGGTCCGCCGACTAATTCCAATGAAGTTGATTTTATGACGAGAATTACGGCGAGTGAACCTCCATTTTTTCGGTTAGAAACTCACCGAAAACCTCTTGAGAATCACGGTGTCTTGTCTGAATCTTGACATATTATCTTCAGCAACTCGGCGAGGTTATTTTTTTTTTTTTTTTTGTGTCAGACGTTTCTATTTCAATTTGATGGTTTTATTATTTATTTATTTATTTATTTTTTAAAGATCCTGATATATCTAAATTCTGGACTAATGGCGTTTTTGGCATTTTCAAATCTAATGCCCTTAGTACCTCTTTCTTCCTAAAATTTAAATGGATACATTTACAAACACGAATTCTTAAAGTAGAGCCAATTTAAAAACAAACAAACATGAATTCTTAATTGTACATATATTATACAAAATCATTTTTAAGAGTATGCAGCATGAACTCATATTCTTGAATATCTTTAATTTTTTATACAATCTAACTAAAACACATGGATTAGCAGACAAACAAAATTGTAAAGCAATCCTGAGTAAATATGTCAATCAAAAAACAAGATTGCAGCTAATAGTATCAATAAATTGATTCTCAAACCCAATTTTATCAAATATTCAGGGCATTTTAATGTTAAACAAAAACTAACCAACATATTAGCATCTAAAAAAAGCACCGTGAAGAAGAGCAGACAAGTTGCCGTCGGCGATGAAACAACAACTTCGCATCTTTAGAATAGTAAAAAGCACTCAATGGAAGTTATACACTTTTTGCACACTAGTTGTAAAAGGTAATTTGAGAAAGCCTATGATACATATACAAAGCTGGATTAAAATTAGTACCAGATAATCAGCAGGCACAGTGGTGGCATTTTATGAAAGATGGATTAATATTTCTTGCTACATTAATTAATTAAGTTGTATATTTTATAAATACAAGATAATCAAAACATACACTAACAAAATGCAGCAAAAGCGAACAAAATCAAGAATTTAACATAAGAAAGAGCAAAAAAAAAACTGAGTTACACATATTTACAACATTCTTCAAAAACCACTTCCAATATTGGGGAAGAGTATAAACAAAAACAGACAATTGGAAGAAAGAATGCAGATCCTATTGAAATAATCTGTGTAGAATGCTAAATAAACTTAACAGGAAGATAAAAACGAAAAGTACCTGAGATTTTGGATTTTTATGAAGAATTGGAGGAAGGAGATTTCGACTTCGCTTTGGTCTTCCACGTTTCACCAGAAGTGAGAAAAATAGAATGGAGTGAAAGACGAAGGAGGGCGTACAGTGGATGTGCGTAACAAATAAACATTATCATATATGAGTAGTTGACGCAAAATACTAAAATTAAAGCCATTCACCCTTATTTTAAAAAATTTAAAATATTTTTAAAACACTAAAAAATATATTTATGCGTTTAGATATTTTCCATTATATGGCCGGTTTGCGCAACTTGTTAAGGGAGCTTCTGTTAAAAGGAGGCTTATAATCGCAAACATCAATTGATTTTTTAAGATAAATTCATGACAAGCCCATGTATTTTAGCAGTAACTTCTTATTCATTACATTTATTTTCCTCAAATACAATATCTTTGGAAAAAAGGAAAAAAGTAATGTATGTTTTGTTAATGAAGTACCCTTTTCTTATAGATTATTTATCCCAACCTTTAAAAAATTCATCTGCATGTCCAGGGAAGTTCCTAATATAAAGTCCATCATCTCTTACAATCCAAACACAACTATAGCTGCCGAATAGATCTTTTAGAGTTCGACACTTATCTGGAATTCCATAATCTGCAGAAAATACTACAGAGCTAAGATGATGGGTGTTGTCTGCAAATACGTAACACCAATATAGTGTTCTATAAAAGAAATTTAAATTGAATTTCCACCAAAATTCACCTCTTGGGAACACATGTTGTTTCCCCAAATCATCATCTTTTGACTTGCAATGTAGAAATAAGATCCTGTTACCACTCACTTGGTTCACTATATGCACTTCATATTTGTCTGTCAGGCCTTTGGGTAAATTCTTCTCAGTGGCTAAAGAAGGAATTGTTGTTAAAAGGAAAGCCAAAATGTAAAGGAACTTGGTCAGGTTGGTTTTGGAAATGGCCATGATTTTTGTGACTGTGTTTTGCTAATTTTGGTTATATTTATAGTCAAAGTTTTTTATGTATGCTAAGCTGAATTATATCAGAGCAATTTGGATTTTTATGAAGTATCTAAAAAAGAGATTATTTTTTTAGGAAATTCGAACAGATAATTCAATAGACTCGCTGGACGATGTAATTTTTCTAAAAAAAAAAAAAAAAAATTAGTAATTAGGTTCCCTATTTAGTGTATATGTATAATAATAAATTTTCCAATATTTAAAAGATTTATTTAAGAGGTAGTAGTTAGCAGGTTGTTTTGTTATTGCTGCTACAGATTACAGTTTGTACTTCCTCTCGTTCCGATGGGTCTTCATGAAATGCCAAGACCTCCTGATAGTGTTCTACCAGTTTTATTCAGTGATATATCTGGAGCAACGTTTACTAGATCTGTGAACTTGTAATAGTTTTTCATTTCCTAATTTTTCCAAAAAAATAAAATGGATAAATTCTTTTCTTAGTTATAGTTGGTTAGAAATTGTCAAAAATTGAAATAGGAACCACTACAAAAAAAAAAAAAAAAAAAAAAAAAATCATGATACACCGATTTCGAAAGGGGAATAATAAGAAAGTCAAGGTTTCTGTTTATAAATTTGTTTTACCATCATAACCTTTGTTAGAGTTAATTTATCATTTAAAATATTTTTATACTCTATTTTGAATGGATGATATTAAATAACTATCTTACATTATAGAATAAGAATATGAAAATTGTGTTTAAAATGAGATTTTTGGTTTTTTACAAAATAAAAGATGAAATATGATGATTAATATCCTAGGACATAAGAACTCTATCTCTCAAGACTAGGCGGTTCTTTTTCTTTATAAAATTAAGATATTTTTATTAATTTATTCAATTCATAATTCATGGAATTTTATTTTGCATTATGACCTCCAATATATCGATTGATCAAATATAAATATCATATAAGAGGTGGCTAATCATACATTTTATCGTTTCTGTTATTATTATAATATGAAACTAATATGGAATCCGTACGATGCGTAAGAATAAAGCATGAATTAAAAAAAATAAAACTATTATTTACCATAAATTATATTCATTATTTAAAGATTTAGAGAATTATACAAATTGGTATTTTAGTTTTTTTTATTTATTTTTCGTAATATTACATAAAAGTAAGATTATATATTAAAGTCTCTACAATAATTAATATTAATTTATTTTGTCTTCCAAATAATTTTTTTTTTAAATTTTGATATTGTAACTCCAATTGTTTGACAAGTATAATAAGAACCTGAAACATAAATTGCAATTTTGATAAGCCGCATACTTAGCAAGTATAAACTACTGTAATTTAAATCAGCAATAATCACAAATTCATAACAATAATCAATAACATCAATATGCATATGTTTGTGTCATATGATTCCATTTAATTTCGTTGTGATCTATCAAGTCATGTATTGCTCCTGGAATTTCATATATCATATATCATATGGTTGACCAGTATCAAGTTCCTGTATGACTCGAAAGTCCATTTATAAAACCATATATCGACTCGTAGGTCCTGCCTTTAAAATCATATAATGACCCGTGGATTTCGTCTATAAAATTTTAAAAAATATAAGTCAAGAGGGTAACAACTCCTTTATTAAATCCTGTATGAATGCTTTTATATGACATCTATATAATCATATGTATTATTATCTTAATCTCAATATAATCAAATGATCGGACCTCAATAATGATCCAACAGACAATCAAGAAATAATCAATATCAATATAATCAATTAATTGGGTTTCAGTACTAATCCAACAAATAATCAACATCACAATCACAATAAGAAATCATTTCAATTATTATTTCTAAAGTTTATACTTGCCTCTCAATTAAGACTGAAGTTAGACCTCGTGTTGCTTTCGTCGTTCCCCTCCTATATTCGATGGTCCTATATAATTAAATATTAAATCTTTAATTTTCTTCATTTATATTTCATATGAAATAAAATGCATGACTGAATATTTATTCTCTTTTATCTTATTAATAATGTTTTTACAATATTTTTATTTTGTTTGAATTTCAACTTCCAACATATATATTTTCTATATTTAAAAATATTTAATAAGACTATCCGTATTTAATATTAAAATCAATTTATAATTTATCATTTATTAATTGTATTTAACAATATTTATCATAATTTAGCTTAATTAATTGACCTATTAGTTTAATTTATAAAATAAATTCTATATTAAACCCATAAGAACTCAATTGCATAAGTTTTAAAGTTTTCAGGAATTCAATTGAAGTCTGGTAGTGAGTTCAGAAATCAATTTGCAATTCACCCGTCATCATCACCAACAATGGCCTCACTAGAAGACATCCAAGCCTTGTTGAGAGAATATACCAAGAAAATCAATGTAAAAATTGGATGTCAAAATTGTTGAAGTACTAGCCATTCAAAAAGCTAGTCTGATTAAGGTAATTTCTAAAAAATTGGCAAAAACACAAATTGTGGGAAGGGTTAGGAGCCCATGATTGAAGAAGTTATCCTATTAGATTCAAGTCCTCTTGTGAACCCTGATTCTTCAAAAGGATTGAAAGAGGATTGATTCCTTGTTTTGTTTTTCAAGAGTGGCTAATTAATTTATTTAAGTCAAAATAAGGAAAACCTATGAAATGATTCTAAATTTTAATTAATCAAGTTAATTAATCATTCCAATTAATTAGATATTAATCAGCGAATCTAAAGAGGATTCAGAGACCATGTTTTAGAATTAAATCAAGACAATAAATATGTTAATCCAAATTTGATAAAATGATGCAATCAAAAGGGAAAAATAAAAGAGCAGATGAAGAAGACCAAAACAATGAGTTTTCAATTTTTTAGGCTTGCAACTTGGGGTAATATCTCAAATACGCCTATATATGTCATTTTGATTGGAAATCAATACCAATGTAACTCAAATGCCCAATTATAGGCAAGAAGATTAATGCATTAATACATGAAATGTGTGTTGTGAACTTTTAGAAAATGTTGGGCCAAAAATTTAATAAGATTGGCTGCTTAGCAATAAAAGAAGGATTGGGCACTTTGTGCCAAAAAGATACTGTGGATAATTAATTGAAATAAAATTTAGAAGCTTACTAAGCTAAATTGACGGCTACTGTAGAGCTTCATGTTGACAAATTCTCAAAAATTCTCCAAAAGTTTGGAAAATGCCTTTGGATGAGGTTAGGGTAAAAAGATTAGGATGTGTGTAAAAGTTGGGAACATATGTGAGGCAATGTGTAAGTCAGTGGGTAAGGCATACGAGATTAGTGTGGTATTGTATTTAGAATTTTGACTTTTTGACTTTCAGTAGGTCTAAATTCCTAATCCTAAAAGTCTTTTGAAAACTTCTTAAAAACAGGTGGGGAACCTATCCTAATGGTCTTTTTGGAAATGTTTAAAAAGGTAATGACTTTTTTATCGTTTAATTATGGTTTAAAGGTTGAATATGAATGCACAACATCACACCAAATTCATTTTAATGGTATGTAGTAGGGGTGAGCATTCGGTAACCGTTACCGATTACCGTTACCGAACGATCAGTAATCGGTTAACCGATAGGTTTTTTATCACTATCATTACCGATATCGAATTGTGTCGGTTACCGAAATTTTTTGGTCTCACTACCGATTACCGATACCGATTATCGATGGTAATTTACCGATTACCGAATTTGTGAAACCATTATAATTTCAAAACACTACCGATCACCGAATGATATACATATATATCAACACAAAACGACGTAGTTTTGAGGAGTCCAAATTCGGTAATTCGGTAATTTTTTTTACCGAAAATTTTAAACTCCCCTACCGAAACCGTTATCGAATACCGATGATTATTACCGATTACTGATCGGTAAATTACCGTTACCGATTTCGGTTACCGAATTGATTCGGTTCGGTAATTACCGATCGGTAATTCAGTGATTACCGAATTTTGCTCACCCCTAGTATGTAGTCAATGCATGTGGTACATATAACCTAAAGGGAATGTTTTATGGTTAACGTGAGAATAGGGTACGCATTGATTCAAGTAAAGATATACTTCTACACATGTAAAATAAAAAGTTTTGTTTGGATCTAGCAGTATGACTTACTTGTCACATCCAAAACGATTACATGTATATCACTAAGAAAAGATCAAAAGTGGGGTTCGATCGCGGAGTCGATGCTTTCACTGTCTCTCAACATATATAAGGAGAGTTGTCGACGTGTGCTACTTGCTATCCGACAGAATATTTAAAGGGAGAAAAAAAAATTATTCAAACTTATTTTTTATAAAATGGAGAAAATGATTCTCTCAAGTGAATAAAAAATGCAGCAAATAGCATATCAAAATATTGGGCTCGAACTTGAACTTGAGCCTAATAATTCTTATCCAGTAAAGTTGAAGCATAATTTACAACTCGGCCTGTTTTGAGGTCTTGAACCAAGTATTAATTAGTGCCCAATATCAACTATAAACTTTCCAATTAGCACCTTGACTACTTTTTGTTTAAGACATCACAACATTTACTAAAAAGCTTTTTCTTTTTTTTTAACCCTTTCATGTCAATTGAACACAAATAATTAAGTGCAACAACATTATCATTAATCAACCAATTTCTACTCATGAATAGAACATGAACTAACAATATGCTGCTTGTTTTTTGTTCGTCAACCTAAATTACATCTATCAACAAACAAAAATTAACCTAGCTTTAC
>CANUEY010387540.1:0-63149 GCA_948099555.1 Croton setiger
AAATTAAGTGAATAGCACATATTTCTAAAAATTAAAAAAATAGCATATTTTTTATAAAAAACCCAAAACTGCCCCTGGTATATATATAAGTATATATAGAATATATATACTTTGGGTATATATACAAGTATATATAGATTATATATACTAGTATATATAGACTATATATACTCGAGTATGTATTATAATTTGTAAAATCCATTGCTATGATTTATGGAGTATATATAATAGTATATGTGGTTTCATATATGCTGGGTAATATGTTTTTTATTCATATATACTGTCATATATACCAACAAATGAAGAGTATATATGACAGTATATATAGATCATATATACTGTTACAAAAACTATGTATGAATAATGTATGCCTATTTGTGAAGGCCATATGCTATGATTAGTGTGGAATATATATATAATTCATATATACTACGTTAAATGTGATTTTTGTGGTATATATATCAGTATATATAGTCTATAAATACTGTCGTATATATCAACAAACAGAATTTTGTAACAGATTTTGATTGCAAGCAGTTTTGAATCATTGCTTAGAATAACAACGCAAAATCCAACAACATTAGGTCATATGTTATGATTTATCTGGAGTATATATAATAGTATATATGATTCATATATACTAGGTTATGTGTTATTTTGGTGGTATATATATCAGTATATATAGTCTATATATACTGTCATATATACCACCAAACAGAATTTTGCAACAGATTTGAAAAAAAAAATGAAAACCTAAAATGGAGGAGGAGAATTTATAAATCACATACAGTTCATAAATGGAGGAGTAGAATTCACGTACAATTCATAAATCAAATTAAAAACCTAAAATGAAAGAGGAAAAGAAGAAAAGACGAAAGTCCTAAAGCTGCTGGAACGAAGGCGATAAGGAGGAGGAGGAGGAGGATGAGGAGAAGAAGAAAAGACGAAGGAGGGGAAGAGGAAGTAAAAATGAAAAAGAAGAAGAAGAGAAGAAGAAGGAGATGATGAAGGAGGAGGAGAAAAAGAAGAAGAAGAAGAAGAAAAAAAGTCGAAGAATAAGAAAAACAAAAAGAAGAAATGAAAAATTGGTGGTAGAAATAAAAGGAAAAAAAATGAATTAGTTAATTGGGAGGGTATTTTAGTACACACAACAATATATATACTATTTTTTTAATTTTTATAAATCTGTGGTTTTTTTAGGATAAAATATATGCTATTTGGTGCAATTACTCTTTTAAATATCCTGAATTATTAATTTTATCGCCAATTGGAACTTTGAGGGAACAAATTTTGCGTCTTAAAAGGAAAAAAAAAATATTTGCACCCTAAAAAAGATAATTGAAAAAAAATATATAAAACATACTTATAAGCTATAAGTAATTTTTGAGTTATTCATAATTAACTCAATCAAATTAAATCAACTCAATTTTTTTCATATTTTCAAATTTTTATTATCTTCTTTTCTGTTTTTAGCTCATCTATTTTATATTTATGAAACACTAAATTTAGAGGTCTCAATAATGAAATTTGAGAATTTTATTTTATTTTTATATTTTTTCAAATAACATGTGAGATTTTTTATAATGAGTTTCGAGATCAATTTTGATTTATCGCTGTTTATTATATTTGATTACATATATTAAATTAGACATGAATTTATTTGTACATTTAAATTTATAAAAATTGTGAGTTATTAAATTAAAATTAATATGTATCAATAAATTAGTGTACTGTTGAAAAAAAAAAATAAAAAAAAAAAGTGAATTCATATTGGAGATCGCTGATCAACTCTCTCGATTATAATCACAACACAAGGAGAGAGCAATCTTTGACGCTAGTGTATAAAACAAATCAACAACTTCCTTCTTCGAAATTAATAGTTTGGTGGATGATATTTTCATATCTATATATTTTTAAAAAGAAAGACCATACAGAGGTAAAAGAAAAAAAAAAATTAACTATTATATTTATCATGCGTCGTACCTTGCAACTAGGGGTGAATAAATTTTGTTTAGAATCAACCGAACTGAAATTTTTGGTTCGGTTAATCAAAAATGTGATAGTTTTTTTGGTTTTGATTACTAATTGAGTGACTTCGGTTTATCGACAACCGACCGGTTCGGTTTCGATTCGGTTAAGTGATTTGCTCATCCCTACTTACAACACAAGGTATGATAATATTATCAATAAAAAATTTTATTAGAAACACAAATATAATATTGGTAGTTTAAATTAATCATGTCAAATTTGAATTTAAATTTAATTTTTATTCTAAATCTCTTTATTCTTAAATATTATATATTTATTATAAGTATGATTATTATAGGTATCGTTTGTATTTATTGTAATTATAAATGTCATTTAAGCTTTTATAACTTTATTTATTTAAATTTATAATTATTTTTATCATTGTCTTAAATTATTTATAAACTAATATATATAAATTATAAAAAATATATATTATAATGTAAGCGCAACAGACAGTTGTAGATATTTCTATAGCTATTTCTAGAAATTTATATTTAATATAGCCACTTTTTTCACATAAGTGTAGACACGGCCATAGGCCGGTTGGCCCGGGCTGGACCGGCTCGAACCGCCCCAGCCCGTAACCGTAAAAATCAGAACCTAAACCAGCCGAAAGACAGGCCGGTTTAGATTCGATAAAATTTAGAACCGGAACCGTTAGAACCCATCAACCGTGAATGAACCGTCAGGCCCGTTGAATCGAACCGCCGATTAACCGTTAAAATTTAAAACAAAAAAAAAAAAAAAGCAGAGGAAGAAAGACAATCCTTCGTTTTCTAAAACAGAAAGTTGTACGAGGATGATGATGGATGAAGCATTTTCTTCCTCTGATCGTAAAAGAAGTTGTTCCTGTAAGAACATTTGGGGTTTTTTTTATCGAAATTGATTTGAGGGCCATTTGAGGTAATCCTTATTCTGTTCTTTCTGTTTATTTTTTGTTAATGTTTGGTATAATCTGGAACCTGATTGAAAGATGCAATGCTTACTGTTTTCTTTTTCCTCTTTAGTATTTGATTCTATTAGTTTAATCATGATGAAGTTTAATCCATTAATAGATATATAAGCTGTTTGGGTATTACTTCTTCTGTGGAATTTGTCTTTGATAACTATGTTGTTGAATATTTCATCTTTTGGATTTTCTTATCTGCTGTTTAACTTTGGATATTACCTTTACTAGCTCAAAATCATTCTTGTCATCAGAGTATAATCCAACATGTTCTGTTATTTGTTAATCATTCTGGTCTCAGAGTTACAATTTGATGGTGATAATTTGTTCATTTTATTTCATTTTCTAAATGATGTTTCATTTAAATGCTCTTATCTCTTGGTTAAGTTCATTTTAATTTTGGAGTGAATGAAATGAAAATATTGGAAGTCTTTGATTGAATTTACCTTAACAACGTTGGAGTCTAGTTGATTGTCATTCATTGCATTCTGTCTCAAGATGAATCATTTTATATCCAATAGTTGTTTGGGGATGAACAGATTAATTTAGTTCATCTTTATAAATTTGATTTTGATACTATTGATAAGTGAACAGAATGGCCTGCCTTGTTTGATTTAATGCCATATTTGAGGTGCATAAAATGTTTTCTTCATAATTAACTCTTCTCTTGCCATTTTTGTCGTTACCAACTCTGTTTATAAGACAGTTTGCTTATTTCAAATAAGTCACTCCTTTGCTGTAAATTCTATTTACAAGTGATCCAAACTGTCTACGAACCGCCCCAAACCGCCGGTTTCTAACCCGTCGCCGAACCGTCAGTTTAATCTGAACTGCCGGTTCGGCGGGCCGATTACGGTTCCACGTGCCTTCGAACCGTGGCCCGGCCCGGCCTAGACCGTGGCCACGTCTACATGAGTGATCAAAGTTTTGCCCTAATATAGGAATTTTTACACTTTTCTATCTAATATATTGCTTCTAATAGATTTGATAAATTGGTAACTAGACATGGCCACGGGCCGGTTTGGCCCGCCAGTTTCAGTCCGTCGTCAAATCTACCTGGCCTTTCGTCAAATCGAAACTGTTCAAACCGTAACTGGAACCATTAGGGGGACGGAACGGTTAAATTTCAAGCTATTTTCAAACCGTGAAACGTATTGAACCGGGACCGTTGACGAACCGTCCGAACCGTACATTTGAACCGGCGGTTAACTTTTTTATTTTTAAATTAAAAAAAAAAAATAACCGGCCTAACCGCCAATTAACCGGCCCGCCATGAAACCGCCGGTTAACCGGCCCGTGCTATTTAACGGACTGGTTCAAGTTCCCTCCCCCTCAACCCGGCAGGCCGAGGCCTGACCCGGTCTGTGGCCACCTCTATTGGTGACCCATAAAACATTTTTGAGAATTGAAAAATGAGCAATCAGTTTATCAAAATACAAGGATAATTGTCAATAGCAACCTATTTCTTTCCAATCCTTCTCTTATTTTACATTCATCCAAAACATGGGATTTTTTTGGATCCAACACATTTTTTCTGCACTATTTTTCCTTTCCTTCCATTTTTTCTCTCTATCCAAACAAGTCCTTTAAAGAAATCAGAAGCCAAAAACAGGTGCAAAGTCTACTCCGAAAATTGCTCCTTTTTGAAGGAAAAATGAATTACAGAACAGTTTTGATTTAGATGATGAGATTATTAACAAAAAGAACCGGTTCAAAGATTCACAAATAACCAATCTCATTTGCTGAATAATTTGATCCTCCAACAAGTAAACAAAATAAAAGATCCATAAATCATATACATGAGCGGAACCACAAAACAGTTCTCAGCACTTTCTATTTACAGATTACAAAATTCAAATTCAACAGCTGATTCTTTCTCATTTGGGAAAATGGAAGAAGAGCAATTCTTGGCCCTAATGCTCTTCAAATTGGCTTTAGCTCCATTAGTGATCAAAAACAGAGCAACCTGCACATGCCCTGCTTCAACCGCACAATGAAGAGGAGTATACCCAGAATCATCTACCACATCAACTCGACCTCCATGGCTAATCAAGCTTTTTACAGATTCCATTCTTCCTTTAAACGCAGCTCTGTGTAAAGGCGTCCATCCGTTTTGATCTTTTTCGTTAACATTGGCGCCTTCTGCAATACACCGTTTGATTCCATTAACATCGCCTAATCTTGCTGCTCTGTGCAATACATCGCCCAATTGTAAGAGACCGTATAGATATGAATTTCCGTTTTCAACTGCAACGGCGTAAGCTGTTTTTCCTTCTTTGTTAATTACGTATTTTATACAACCACAGCAATCTAACAAGCATTCCACCGCTTCTAAATGCCCTTTCTCTGCAGCTAAATGAAGCGCCGTGCAGCCATTACAGTCCACAGCATCGGCTTTTCCTCCAATTGAAGAACAAAATCGGATCACCTCCACATGCCCATGACTCGCCGCTACATGTATTGGAGTTCTACCATGTAAATCGATCGAATTCGCATCAATATATTTGAAATTACTGCACAAAATTTCCATTATATCTACCCTGTTTATCGCCGCTGCTTCGTGTAACAGTTTATCTACCAATTCGTCGATTGCACTATCAGACGCGATCAGAACTTTGATAACTTCTATATGGCCTGCTTTAACCGCCTGAGTAACCAATGATCGTCCCTCTGAATCCTTACAATTCACATCTCCGCCAATATCTAGCAATTTAGCCACCATATTCGCATTGCCAGATAAAACAGCGGATTTGAGGAGGGTTGTGAGCTCCGGTTTTGTGCATCCGGATATAGCCCTGTTAAAATAGGAATGCACATCACGAATTTGGGCGTGATTGGAGATGAGATATTCAGCAACATGGGGACCCACGAGAGAGATGGGTATGATAGCATCTCGAAATATATGCTTTCCGGGTCTTGAAAACAGGCGGCGGAGATCCTCCATATGAGCTTTCCCGGTGGGGAGCATGGCGGATTTAACGGTGATGACGTCAGATGGAGAGCGGAGGGGCGGTGGATCAGGCGAGTGAGAAAGGACTAGAGTGTAAGATGAGGAGGAAAGAGGAGGGATTATAGAAAAAAATTGAGTGAAAGAGAAAGCAGATGGGTTTGTGGTGGTCAAGGAAACTGCTACAGACATGGTGTGCATAAGGTTGGTGAGTCTGAAAGTTGCTGTGCACTTTTGGCCCCTCTTGAAACCAATCTCCACTTCTTTCACGTCAGGCTTCACCAGTCTGTCCATGGTGACACTAACCAATATGTTTTTTCCTTTCTCAGGATTATAATTCAAGGTGGGTTACTGAGTTTCTTTCTTTTGTTGATAAGGAAAAAGAAGAGGAGAAGATGAAGAAAAAGATGAAGGTTTGAACTTTGAATGCAACTTTTTGCCCTCTGTGACTTGAACCTAAATTATTGTTAATTGATTGATTAATGAGTTAAAATAATGGATTAAATTAAGACTTGGTTATTTGGTTTAGGTGAAAGGTGTGAAGTAGGAGGTGGGGACTTTGACAAGGAGAGGAAGTGGTCTATGGTGCAGCCACTAAGAAGTTTATATCCACAGGAAAGGACAATTGAGGTACTATATTTGATTGGTGAAATATCAATTACTTCCCATTTTATTGCAACTTGTTTCTTTCTCTAATTTATTATACTACTACCTTGTGGTTGTGGGCATAGATCTAAATTTATAGTCAATTCTACATAAACCCACAATTTCTATTACTGCTGCTGCTCCATTTCTAGGTAAATAGTCGTTTCACACTTGGCAAATTACTAAATTCTCATGTGTTTTAAAGTCAACAATGTATTGTATAAAACGATAGAAATTAATTCTGAGTTTAATTGTTCTTTGCTATTAAAATTATGTTATTTTAGGTTACAATGCTATATCTATCTATCTATCTATTATATAAAAGTTAAGATAAGAATTAATAGATGATCATTGATATTCCTTATGTTACATTTTATTACTCTTTCTTTTATTAATGCTAACTTTTCTATTATAATTGTTAATATATTGAATTAATAAAATTGTTTACTAATAGTTTATTAAAATTAGAAGTTTTTTATATTCATAACATATAGAATGATATCACTTGATGTTAGTTTTTACATATTTATGTGACATTTTAAATAATAACATGAATTTTTATTTTAAAAGAATAATAATTTATTTAAAAATTAGTTTAATGATTAATTTTCACTTATGAGTATTAGTTATAGTTTATACTAAAATATATTAGATATATGAATTATAAGAAAATATTATTATTTTTAATAATTATAAAAAAGAATGATATTTTAAAAAATAATGTTTATATTTAACCATTGAATTAATTAATATTTATTAAAAGATAATATTTGAAATAAATTATTCTATAAAATTTTTAAAACAATATTTTAAAAATGTGCCACTTTTTAAAATTTAACATATATTTTATAGCACAAATAATAAAAAATATTAATAAATAATTAATATTTAAAATTAATTTAAATAAATTTTTATTTATAAATAATTTGTACAAGATCATTATATAAATTATTTTATTGTTCTTAATAATCAAACAACAATAATATTAATTAAAAAATTTACATTATTAATAAATTTATTTTATATAAATATATAATTACATGTCAAAAATTAAAATCACTTTATATATTATATAAGTAAATGTTATTTTATAGTTTAAATATAACTTCAAATAAGTTAAATAACTAAAACTTATTATATCACATAAATGTCCAAATAGTTTATAATGTCATATATAAATGTTATCCGAATTTCCAAATAATTTATAATGTATTAATAAATGTATATGATGATTGTGTATATACGAAGAAATAAAATACATAGTATAATATTAAAAGTCTAAAGTTTACATTTTTACTAATTGAAAAATATTAAATCTGTCAATCACGTTTATGTTAAAACAATGACAAATACTTGATAAAGAGTGTTGCTTTTCGGTAAAAAAAAAAAAAAAATTGTTTCTCATGAGTTAGTTGATTAAATTATAAATGCATTTATCTGTAATATTCTATAAATAAATGAGTAAAGTATTGTGTATTGGATATATTAATTACTCTTTTGGATTGCACATTGTTAAGTGGTTTTTAAACCTCCAAACTTAAAGAAAATTTGTATGATAATGTTACCATATTTGAAGCATACTCTTCATATGAGAACATCAAATTTGTTGAGCATGCATCTCCATCAGGCATTAATGAGCATGACACTATTCCTTACTCTTACACATTTCAATTTTCCAAATTGAACTTGGTAGGCTGTGATTTCACCATGTTCCTGTAACTTGCTAAGAACTAATCAGCATGCATAAGAGCAACTTGTCTAATTGATTGACAATCTTTATTATATTATAATTCTAAAAACTTTCAGAATCCCCTTTCATTATTTGATTGCACACAAAATGCAAGGCTACCATAACCGTCCTTTTAATGTCCCCACAGAACAGATCATTTTTTATATATATGACATATCTCATATTCTCATACTAGATTGATACTTATCCTATTTTCTATTTCAAATTTAATTTGTAATCAACAGAGGATATGATTAGAATTTCAATGTTACTAGCATTATTATTTATGTTTTGGTTTGAGCCTTTGAGGGGTCAAAATAGAGGAAAGCAGGGTAAACGTGTCATCTACCCCTATACAGAACCTTATGAAGAAGAAAGTAAGCCAAGGGATTAAAAAGAGAATGTAAGAGGCTTGAACTATCCAGAGGCCTTGAAACCCATTAATATTTTCTAATTAGATGGCTTATATAATTAAAATAAACATTTGGAAGTAATCTTCCAATAATGCTATTGAACAACCTTAGCATAAATATATGAAGGTCAAATGTGTTTATTTGTCTCCTACCATTTCTCTGTTGGATTATATATTGTTTATATATAATTTCAAATCAATATCAATTCATAAGAGCATTTGAATAACATTATATAATCCATCTCATTTAATTCAAAAACATTTCATTATCATAAAACAGTCTTTAACAGCACTTCTGGTTTCAGTTAATCCAATACCATGCTAATTAACACATTAATTATTGCTTATTAAAAAAAAATTAATTAGTGATTAGTTGAAGGGTCAATATCACAGCCTCTGATAATGCACAAAAGATTTTCGTCATCCATCTTTAAGAAATAATTAAGCAGACCAGATGAACAAAGGCATCTCATCATCTGCATAAAATATATTCATTCAAATAGCATTGTCTCGATCTTACGTAGGATAAAAAGTGCTCAAATGTCTGTTACTATTTCTAATTACATCATTCTTTTGCATTATACAGGGAATATTCTGTTTCATGGATTTGTTTTCGATTTTATTATGGGCGGTAGTTAAAGGGTCAGATTGTTTGGTTGGATCAAGCAAGGCCAGGGACCTGCTGATACGCCGACCAACCAGGTGAGCTATGGTATATGCACGAAATCATTATATTATTGCAAAACAGTTTTAGATTATGACTTAATGGGTTATTAATGTTGTGATTACGCTGGCTTGGGAAAAAAGTGTTCATTTGTCAGTTAGCGTTGTCATATTTTATATTTTTCGTTGCTTGTTTAGTTTAAGATTTGTGACGGAATTCGGGTGCTTCAACCTTTATTTTCTTTTCATGGCTTCGTTGTTGCTTGTTCAAAGTCAACTATACCAGATTGTCAAAACATAAGAAATGAGGTCCTGATCTTCCTAGAAATTGCTACTGTAGAAAAGGTAGAATATAACGACGAGTCAATAGCTTCAAATAATAAGATTAATATCACAATTAATTATTGCTTATTTACAATTTATAAATTATAATTTGAATTCGAACTTCCTACTTAGCAAGAGAAAATATCAGATTAGACAGAGTCACAGGCGACTAAAACAAAAACTGCTTTTGAAGTATTATGTTGAATTTTTTTTTTCACACAGAGTTCTCGAAGTAGAGGATTAGCTCCATTAGTTGGTTTGTTAAATAATAATACAACAAAATTAGTTCATGAAAAAGAAAGTAATACAATTATTCATTTGTATCTTGAAGCTATTTGCTCTTGAAGTTTCAACTCCATTGTTGTCTTCTTGATCCTACTTCATAACTTTTCTTTGAATGTGATTTTTTTTTTTTTTTTATTACCAGAATCTATTTTGTGAGAATCGAATTGATACTTGAAAATCTCATGTAAATAAAATGATTACAGAAGAGAGAAGGAAAACAGTGGATATTCCTGCTCAACTCTGAAATTTCAAACAATTCCCTTGAAGGTGAAGTTCAGACCATAAATGTTACAGTAAGCACAACCTTGCAGGTACAACTTTAAATTAAACTCTATAATTTGAAGCTTAAATTTTACATATAAGAAAATGGTGCCACTACACCAGGACAGTAACACATCTTTTGGGAACATAGTTCTAAATTTAGTCCTCAAATATGTATGTATTCACTTTATATTTGAGTGGATATCAGTTAGAAGATCCATATGATTTATGAAATCATAGGGATCCAATAATTATATTTTTTAAACTAGCAAATGTATATATATATTTTTAAAATATAACTATAAATAGTATTATAATAAAAAAGATTTTGGGTGGGCCTTAAGTGTGTAGTTTGGGCTTTATCATGTATCTAATTTGGCAGCCTGAGCTAAATTAGTGTTGGGCTCACCATGTATCTAATCTGTTAGCTTTGTTAGAAAAGAAACTGATTAATGAAAGTTTTGTGAAACACTTTTTCTTTATTTTTTTTTTTTAAAAAACTCAGATATTCATTTATCAATAACTTAAAATTTGTTTGAATTACTTAATGTGTCGCTAAAGGGTATGCCAACATTTGGTTTTGAACACCCATTTGAATCCAATTGCATATTGCCTTTGGGTAAGACCACCATCTCCCATGTTGTGTTTTTCTTTCGATTGCCATCAATTCTTCCCTGAATTGACAAGATTCATATTTCTGTCAGCAATCTGAATTTTCTCGGTGCAGTGTCATTTGAAGATTCTTAAGGCAAGGGAACCATACGATGCTTCTGTTGTTGGTTTCTTCTATCATATTGAATTGAAACATTACAATCTTTGCTGTCATAATTACTTTATTATTTATTTATTCGGATCATTAAAAAATAACAAGAAAAAAATTGTTAATTAATGTTACTGCTTCATTACATGACATGCCTTCTGACTCAAATATCCATATCATTCATGAATCCTGCAAACAAGTTACTTTTTTTAATTTTGCTTACCTAATGATGCACTGTACTGTATGTATCTATATATATATAGAGAGAGAGAGAGAGAGAGAGAGATTAACTTGATAAATGGTTACAAAGTAAAGGTTTGTGTTTATTCAGTGGTTAGAGTTTTGTATTCCTCTTTATTTGTTGTTTAATTTATATCCAACTCCTAATATTCTGAATTATAAAAATGAGAGTTTTTGGAATAAAGGTGATCCTTCCTGGGTATTTAAGCAATTTGGTAGTTCATTAACAAAGATGGTGAAAATGAGACTGCTTTAGAGTAACATGTGATGTTTGGATAAAAAAGGAGGAGAAATTAATGTACACTTGTTATTATTTCATTAATTTCTCTTTCTTTCAAAACATCTTTGCGGTTTGCTCTAAAGCTGCTTCTTTGTCAGGTTGGACATAATCGTTGTCGACAACCTCTCATCATTCCAAATGTCCAATTTAGCTTGGTGAGTTTAGGGTATTACAAAGAAATGCTACTTGTTCCAGCTCAAATATGGAGCTCGGATCTAGTATTAATAAACATTAAGATTTGAACTCAAGTATAATATGCTCAGATCAGATGTGCTTTATTTTGGGTTTTAATAACGAACCATGAAAATGGTTAGAAAAAGGGCTTATAGGAAATACGGTGTAGTTTACAGATTGGAGACAATAATGCTGCTTCGTGCATCTCAAAGATCAAATCTAAATTGGAAATTTTGTCTTTAAGAAACACAGACAAAATCTAAGAAATTCTATTGCTGTTTTGCTATAACAATATCCAATTTTGTTTATTTCCACTTTTCCCTGCTACTCACCCATTCCATTTCATATTTATTAAAAAATAATCTAAATATTCCTTTTTTTAATTACTTGATAGTTTTGAAAAAATATTATATTTAAAATTCAATAAGTAATATAAAAAAAAAAATTAATTAGACAAACTGTGGAACAAAATGAAAAAAAAAAAATCTAATATTCCCTTTTTTTTTCTCACTTTTATCCCGCGAAAATCCCTTTCCCAATTGTTAAGATGAAGACATATTTGAGGATTAGGTTTGAGAACGTGTTTGTTTTCGTCACACTCCCAAGAAGGCAAAACAACATTTTTGGATATTATATAATATTACGGACTGTTCATTGTTATTATTATTATTTTAACGATTTATAATAAATTCTGATAAAATCGCATAACATGTCACATAGCAGCAATGAGTGTCTATGTGGCATATGCCATGTGAGAGAACTCGATGACGTGGCTATGCTTCATTTCAACCAAGGTTAGGTTTAAATTAGCTCCAAATGTCCATTAGTTGTATGTAAGAAGAAAGAAGCTTTGCTTTGCACTTCAATAATGCATTATTTTCTTTTTTTTTTTTGCATGTTTTTTATCTAAAAAACAATAATATTGCAGTTGTTCTCTTTTATTATGGAAATAAGCAACCATAACTGAATAAATTATTGTTTTAATATATGAAATTTAAATTAAGATTCATGTAAAAATTCTAATTTAATTTTTATTTATTTCTAATTTAATATATGAGTTTCTATATAAGTAGTTGTGTTTGGTATTATGGGTATGAGATTTAGAGATAATTTGTGTGGCTATTATTGTTAATTTTTTTTAGACTTTAGATTTAAGTTGAAAATTTATGGTTGAACAAATAAATAGATTTTAGGAAGAATTTTATTCTAAGTATACTTAAGATGAATTTTACCCTTAAATAATATGTTTTATTTTATTGAAGGTCACTTATGACATAATAAACATTTAACTACACCTTCATGAACTTATTCTTGGAGTTGACAAAACTGAAAAAACATTTAACTACACGCATCGCGCGGGGCAAAATTCTAGTTAGAAAATAAAATAAAGCTTTTTTATAAGTTAGAATTTTGTGTTTGGATCCAATCCAAACCCAGAGAGAGGGTTCTATTAAACCCAACTAACACATGAGTCTAATTAATTATTACTTTATTAATTTATTAAAACACCAACTGACCAACATTAATAAACCATTGACTCGGAAAATTGAGATGAAATAATAAGGTAAATAAGCATAAGAGCGTGGAAGTGTCAACACCACTCATCAAAGTCCCACTAATTAAGAGCAATCAACCATGAAAATTGCTGTCTATTTTTAAAACTAAGTCACATATTGGGTAGTACGTAGACACTCATTACTCCTTAGAGGTGGCCTGCCCTCCTTCCACAATAATTTCTTTATTATTTCTTAACAAAAATATGATTTTAGGAACACCTACGTCAACTTATAATAATAATTTCATTATTATCTATTAAGAAAAATATAAAATTTAGTTAGTGTTAAAATTTGGTAGCACTATAAATTTAGTAGGCTTATCCGGCTCGAATCACTAGTCAATTTGTAAATTTATTCGACTCGAATTTGAATTAGATAACACTTATTAATTGGAGGCTGAAATATGGATGATTGAATATATATATATATATATAATTTTAGGAAGAATTTTTTTTATTATTTATCTTCTTGGATTTTTTATTTATTTTATATATTGAAAAACCATTCAAGCATTCATTTATGTGCAAACAAGTTGAGCTATAATACCAACTTAAAACATTAATGACTCGATAAGTTTGTATACAGAATGAGTTGAGTTTAAATTTAATTCATGAATTTGTCTTATTGAATGTGACTATATATACGTAGCAATATTAATTAATAAAAAATTAACAAAACAATGTTAATATTATTTAACTTATTCAATCCTAACTCGAATTCTTTTTCAAAACTCTCTCTAAGTAAGTATGAAAATTAAAATTATGCAAATATTTTAACCATTCAAAGAAAAAAAATATTGGGCAACTAAAGCTATATCTTTTTCTATTTTCTCTTTGGTAGACAAAGCACAAAAAAAAAAAAAAAACAAAAAAAATGAAAAGCCAAACATGCCTCTTATCGTCAAGCATTTTGAGTTGACTTAAGATTAATTTGGATGAATGAAATTAATAATGTAGGTTAAAGTTAATTAGAGCCTTTCTCTTTTAATCACCTCATCAATTTATAGAAACGACAAAAGTGAGACCATTTTCACCCATTAAAAACGGCTTTCAATAAAAGCTTAATTATACCAACCAACTAAATCTAGTGTTGTCTTGTGAATGTCAAAACCCTAATGCCTTACTAACATATTTTATTACTTTTATTTTAAAATAATTCCGAAACAAAACAAAACAATCTACTGAATAAACTCCGTTAAAGTAAAGTAAATAGGGTAATGAATAAAAATTGAAACTTCTCTAAAAGAAAAAAAAAACAAAAATCTCATATTTTGAGACTTAAGTATAAAATTTTGTCCAATTAAATACATATCAAGGTTTTGTTAAAGAAAATAATTAAAAATAATAACAATAAAAAAGAAACAAAGTGGTCACTAATAAAAATTAATAATTTACATGTATTTTGTTTTTTGAACTGGTCTCTAATTATTCACATTTTGCTATAAATCGTGTTGGACACTTAATCAAATCTCAAAAACTGTCAGTCAAACCAGAAATTGAACCAAAGATTTGTTATGTTTAATTCCCTTATCCTTCGGTTTGGTTTCAATTTTTTAAAAAATTACTAATTAATTTCGATTCTGGTTTCTTCTATTAACCATATTAGAATAAGCCTAACTATCTCAATATAACCATAATAAGAATAACCAAAGATTTTTTTAAGGATAAACAATTAATATGCTTTGTCCCTTGTTTTATGTTATTCAGCTACGTACAAAAAATGGATTCTTTTTTTTTTAGTTCTAATTTCTATGTCCTTTTTTTTTTTTTGTTACAAAAATCAACATTAAATTTATTTTTAAATGAGTCAGCAAATAGAATAATTATTTAAAGAAATAAGTGAGACATAAAAAACAAAAATATTATTTGTAATCATTTTATAGTTTGATTATAGTCATAATAATTATACCATTTTATAGTTTGATTATAGTCATAATAATTATAAAAATTAATAATGATGTTTTTTCCCCTTATAATATATTTTTAATATATTTAATATAAATGAAGAAAATTTTTTATTAATAATAATAATTTTTAATTTTTAACCAGTATATAATTAATTATTTATTACTAATCAGATTTATAGGTTAAATTAAATTAATAAGAGCATTTGGGTTCGAAATAATATATTGAAGTTGAAATTGTTATGGGAATAATGACAATTAAAGATAGTTGACTATCAAAACCACAAGTTCAAAGCTCAAATATTTTTCTAATTTTAGTTTAATTCCAAACATGAATTAAATTTATATTATTTTAGAGGAAAAAAAAGATTGTAATGATAATAATGAATAATTCTTTTGATAATAGAAATTAAATCATTGATGGCTGTGAAGCTTTTGGGTTTGGTCAAAATGAAGAATTTACACACAGACAGATACAGTGTATTAAGTTTGGTTTGGTGTGGCCAAAAAATAAAAAATAAAATAAAGTTTGGTGATGATTTTGTTTTTACTTAAGGGAAAAATAATTGGTCATTCCAAAAAAGGGTTTCATGTTCATTGCACATACCTTTGTCTTCCATCACCCAAATTTAGATATTTTTCCATTATAAAGTTACATAAAGTTTGCACAATTATTGATTCTTTTAGATAATTATGAAATATATAATATAATTTAATATAATTATTTTTCAATATCAAAACACTGAGAAACACAAAAAAAAAAAAATATTATTAGCTCAAATGATAAAAAAATATTATATTTCATCATTTCAATTATATATTTCAATCCAAACAACCTTAAATACAGTTAAAAATTTTATCTGTAAATCATTTTGTTTGAATTATATAAATATTAATTTCAGAACGTTTTAAATTAACGATTTATTTTTTTATTTATGAAATTAGAAGGGAAAATAAGAGAATATTACATCCTTATACTTGTGGGAATATGTCATTTTAAAATTAATTATTTCTTTGGAATGATTTAAATGAACCATTTAGGTTAGAATAATTAATGAGGACATAACCTAAAATAATATATACATATTGTATCTTATTAAATATAATTTATTAGTGTTTTAAATGTAATTTTAGTTGTAAATCGAATTAAACCGAACCAAACCAGTAAAATTATAAAAAATTGGGAATTACTATTAAGCCAAAGAAAGGAATAAGCCAAAAATATTTTTCTAGTTGTTGACCTAATACACAAGAAGACAAATACAGCGTGGGGGCCGCACTAAATTTTTTTTTTTAAAAAAAAAAGAAAGGAAGAAAAAAGAGAGTGTGTGTGTGTGGCACATGCTTATAGTTGCCCACCATTCCTATCCTTCCAAACTCACTTTTTTTTATATAATAATATTTTGTTTTGTTTTATAAATCTTTAATTTTTGGGTTTGAATAGTGTTGTGTGATGAGTGAGGTGGTTTTGGGATGGGTATGAATCAACGGTTCGACTTTTTTTATGTGTAACTTTATTTTATTTTATCAACCTATGCTATGATTCATCTTTTTATTAATTAATTTAAAGGTCCAGAGAATTTTGTTTATCGAATGAGTGGCAACTTTTTTAATTTTTATAAAAAAATAATTAGATGTATCTAATTGAGCATAAATATTATGCATTTTCATTTTTAACTCTGAAGTTTGCAATGCCTTACCGATTACATCTTGCTTCCAAATTTTTTCCCTAAATTAAATCAAATTTTAAAGTATGTGGACCTTAAGTAAAATTAATTTAATTCAAAACTATTTTGATTTAGTTTATAACCTTTAGGGATTAATTACATAATGAACTCATTTCCGCCAAAAAATTACAACAACTCTTCTGATCTTCTGCTTCACGATCCCAAGCACCACACTTTTTTATCGTACACCACAATCACCCTAGACCCACCTCCCTTATTCGATTAAAACAAACAAACAAACCCAACCAAACCAAAACAAAATTACAATATTCAATTGGGATTTATACACGAAATGAAAGGAAGAAATTCAAAATGAAAAGGAATCAAATGAAATACAAACCGAAATTAACATGGGGATAGAACACATTGAAAACATAAGAAATCATATATCAGACTTTTTACTATTAGAAGAAGTTGTGCTCAATCCTTACAAAAATCAAAAACAAAAAAGCTCTCTGCGATTGAACAAATCGATGAGCTCTTTCGATTATAACTTGGTGAATAAAATAGTGGGCTTTTGATTAATAAAGAAGATTGATTTTAAACATGAGTTGGCAAGGCATTCTTTGGTCTCAAAGGGAGACACAGGTGGTAGAGGAGATCGTTGAAAAAGGAATAGTAGTTATTTGGAGATCGAACCGGTGGTGTTGTAGAAAAACGAATCAATTACCAATTAAGATAGAATGTGAATCAAATTTTGTTTTATTTTTAATTTTTTTTTTGGCTTTCATTTTGGTTCTAATTGTTGTAGTGAATGATCGAAATGTGTGGTGGTTAGAATCGTGGAGCAGATTATGAAAAGGGTTATTGTGGTATTTTTGGGAAAGCCCTGATTATTTTAAATTAAGATGGAATTTTGAATTTTATTCAAATTTGGGGAAAAATTTTAATGGGAAAGTCATCTCAAAGTCCAAAGAAAAAATGCATCAAAGTTTAATTTAGGGTGAAAATGAGTTGTGATATCATCATTTAGGCGTCTAATTTGCATATGTCATATTTATTGGTATTTTTAGCTTATTCTTTATTTAATTTTAAAAAATATTAATATATATTTATTATTGAAATGAGTCACTAGTATTTCATATTATATGGTCTTTTACTAAAAGAAAATACCGAAAAAACTAATAAATTGGTAATGAAACTAATAGTAGGAGAGTAGAGATATCCTTCTCTCAAAAAATAGTGGAGATTTCCAATTATTTACAGAATTAATTCTTAAACTTGTAATAGTATTAAATAAACATCTTGAATTTTGAGGGCATTGACTAAGTGCAATGGTCCAACCAACCAACCAACCAACCCCTATTCTTTTTATTTTTTCCCCCGCTCACAAATTTGGTATCTAAAATTAAAAGCTTTAAATAAATAATATTACATATAATTTGGAAGCAAATTGTATTCAAAATAAAACGAGAGAGTAGTGATAGAGTGAGGTCCCCATTATTTCATATATAAAAACGAATCTTAGGATTACCACATCAGTATGACTTTTCCCATCATGCAAACCTAAATCCAATGGTCCCTATTAACTTTATGTACAAATTAACACGTCTCCAACACTTCCTTTCTTCCCTTCTTTATTACCCAAATTTCCGCCCTTAATCATCATCACGCCTTTGATTTTTTCATCAATCCTAAACCAACGGCCGGATATTCATTTCCGGGACCTACATTTTTCTTTTAAAATCAATCAATCAATCAATCACTTCCCTCAAAACAGCGAAAAGCCCAAACGGGACACGTGGCATACGCAGAATCCATAGGGTCCCACCCGGAGAGATGGGGTTCTTTGATCATCGTATCAACATGTTTTAAGAATAAGACTTTGGAGGAGGAGGATGGGAGAGTGTGTATTAGAATGTAGGACCCTTCAAATTATGTGAGCCGTCTGCATTTAACACGTGTCTTAAATTTGCAATTGACAAGATATACAGGAGACTCCACTTAATACGACAAAATCCAAAGCACACATTGGATGACCCTAGGTGGAAATTTTAATCTTTTTTATTTTATTTTATAAGGGAAAAAAAAAGTTCTTTCTCTGTCACAAGGCTCAAGCCCTGACAAAAGACATGCCGTCACGCGCTTTTCGCTAAAAGACAAAACACGTGTCCTCCTCGAGTAGGGGCAGGTTCGTGTATTATGGAAGAATGTAGGGGTGTTTTAGGAAAAGAACAAAAAGTTGGGTTTGGCAAAAGAGTCGAGACGGAACCCTTTGTCGCCACGTGCCTTGGCGTCGGCCGCACGCAAGGAAAGTCTTGGTCTGCTCCCTTTTTCCCATTTGTTTTTTTAGCGGAAAAAAATTCCAAACTTTGTTTCTTTCAATTTTCTATATTTTCAAAACTTTACAGCTATTTCTACGCCCCAATAATCTCCCTATTTTCACAATCACCCCCTCCTTTTTAAGTTATAAGTTCGGGTCGGTCCAAACGGTGCTCCGCTTTCTTAAATTATAACGAAAATGATAAATTACTATTTAAATGATATTTTATTTTCATTTCAACAGTTTCTAAAAAGAAATAATTAGATACAAGGCTATAAACGTTTAAAATATCATTTTTTTTTAAAAAAAAAGCAATTATAAAATAAAATTAGATAAAGATATTGAATTCAATCATTGAAAAGGAAAAATAAGAATCTAATAATCATTGAAAAATGAAAAACTTTGTTAATTTACAAAATTAGATAAAATAAATATTAAAATTCAACAGAAAATAAATATATGCAATATTTTTATATGGTTTTATTTATTATTTCAATAATAAAGGGAAAAGAAATTTATTAGTAATATTTATAAGATGAATGTGTATTGTGAGCTTTATTATGTTGATGTCAAAGCAAGCAGAAACAGCCAAAAATTGTGTGAATAGCCATTCCCCCATTCACATGTCATAACATAAAAGTAGAAGTATATATAAATATAAATATGCCCAAAAAATTAATTAATATTATAAAGAATTTATTTATTTGATTCATTAAAAATAAAGAAGGAATTTAGGTTAGTATGAAGAGAGGGGAAGCTAACGACATGATAATGGTGGGAAGTAAACAGAGAGGAGGAAGAAGGATAGTAGGGGGGGAAGTAGAGATGGTGGGACCCACCTTAACAGTTTAATTCGGCCGCCTGTTTTGTCGTCTCTCTCGTCTCGTCTCCGTCCGCTCCGTCGTTCCCTTTCCATTTCAGTTTGACTCCTTTCTTTCTTTCTTTGTTTCTCTCTCTCTCTCTCCACCACTATATTTGTCTTCTGATATTTCCTTCTCTCTCTCTCTCTCTATCTCTCGCTCTCCCATACTCACTGTTCCCTCTTCTTTCAGAAACAAGTGTCTCTTCCTTCTTCCTTCACAACTCTAAAAAACGAGGAATCATTTCAAAAATAAAAATAAAAAATTATTACATATGTTGTTGTAAAGGAGAAGAAAAGAAAAGGAGCGTACAGATAAGACACCTGTACATACAGAATCTGATATTCAGAGAGATATATACAAGGTTGGATTGGATTGGCAGGGGGAGTTTTCCGGGGATTCTCTTCTCATCATTCGTAGGTGGAAGGTGTTGACTTTATTTTCAATGGACTGATGATGATAAATGAATGAGAAGAGAACCTTTGTCTTCGAACATTATTCTGGGTTTTTCTTGCTTATTCTAGTTTTTCAGGCCTTTTTGGCTTTTGGGTTTCAGAAGCCACCCCCGTCATGGCTGGTAGTAATGAAGTCAACCAAAATGAATCCAAGGTATTCACGAATTTTTCATTGCTCTGTTTTTGCTCTTCTGCTTTTAGAGGTATAAAAGTGATTTCCCTTTTCCTTTTTTGAATCAATTTTGGGTTAAATCTTCTGATTTTGCCCATTTTCTTCACTTGCAGTTTTGGGTTTATGTTGTTGTAAAATTGAAATCATGGTAACTTTGTTTTTGTTTGAATCATGGCAAAAAGAATGAATTTAACTCTTGGGATTTGTCATTTTTTGAGCTGCGTTTTCTCTGGCCTTTTTCCCCTATGCTATGTGTGTCTCGCTCCTCACGCTTATCAGATTGTTCATTGGGTATCTGTTTAAATTTCACAACTATTGAGTTTACAAATAACTTGTTCTTGAAATTGGAAAAGGAAATTTGAAGTGGAGTATAGGCCCACCTTTCTCTTTTTATCCTTTGTATGATTTGATTTTGCATTCCTATTAAACTGTATTTCTAGCTGCTATGTGGGGTTTCAAGGGTTTATTTCACTTTTTTTCCCCTTTTGCTGTTTTGGGTTATGTATGTGTGAGAATTTTTCATATGCTCTTAAAGATTTTTACATGATCAATCTACCTCTCATTGCCCAAGTCAAAGAGTTTGATGAATATAACAATTAAATTGCTTGTTGCTAATTTTTTTGTGTTGTTCTTGTAGAGAGTGGTTCCATTAAACACATGGGTCCTCATTTCCAATTTCAAGCTAGCATATAATCTCCTTCGCCGTCCGGATGGGAGCTTTAATCGTGAATTGGCAGAGTTTCTTGACCGGAAAGTCAATGCCAACACCATTCCAGTTGATGGGGTTTTCTCCTTTGATCATGTAGACAGAGCCACAGGTCTCCTTAACCGAATTTACCAACCTGCCCCTGAAAATGAAGCTCAATGGGGTATTGTAGAGCTTGAAAAGCCTTTGAGTATTACTGAGATTGTCCCAGTTATAATATTCTTCCATGGAGGAAGCTTCACTCACTCTTCTGCCAATAGTGCTATCTATGATACCTTTTGTCGCCGCCTCGTGAGCGTTTGCAAGGCAGTTGTAGTGTCTGTTAACTATCGCAGGTCGCCTGAGTGCCGGTACCCATGTGCATATGATGATGGTTGGGCAGCTCTAAAGTGGGTTAAATCAAGAACTTGGCTTCAAAGTGGGAAGGATTCAAAAGTCCATGTATATTTAGCAGGGGATAGCTCAGGTGGGAATATAGCACACCATGTCGCGGTTAGGGCAGCTGAAGCAGAAATTGAGGTATTGGGTAATATACTTCTTCATCCAATGTTTGGTGGGCAAATGAGAACTGAATCGGAGAAAAGATTAGATGGGAAATATTTTGTTACGATTCAAGACCGCGATTGGTATTGGAGGGCATATCTACCAGAAGGGGAAGATAGAGACCATCCAGCTTGCAATATATTTGGTCCAAAAGGTATAAACTTGAAAGGAATGAAGTTCCCTAAAAGTTTAGTAGTTGTGGCTGGTTATGATCTTGTTCAAGATTGGCAATTAGCTTATGTAGAAGGGCTCGAAAAAGCTGGGCATGAAGTGAAGCTTCTTTATCTACAAGAAGCCACAATAGGATTCTACTTTTTACCAAATAATGATCACTTCTATTGCCTAATGGAGGAGATAAAAGCCTTTGTCAATCCTAACTGTTAATACACTAGTTAACCTTTTTATTTTTATTCACCTACAGGCGGCCACAAATACATAACAGAAGCTTTGACACTTCAGTTGGGTTCTCTTTTTTTTTGCCCTCTCCTCCCACTTTGCAGTGATGGTGTGTAGTTTTATTATAGGATGTGTAGTATTATATATAGGATTATATAGCATTGTCATCACTTGGGGTGGTGATATGATTATGATCATTGTATTTCTTTGGGAATTAGTTGTTCTTGGTCTGAAGATTGTTCGATGGTTCTATTCGGGAAGGCCAGTTTCAGCTGCGACCCATGGATTTGAAAAACTGTTAGCCGAGCCACCAATATAGGGAAGAGCTTGAGCTTAATTACTCTGGTTCATGGTGGTTGATCAATTTGCTTTAGTACTAAGCTGGTAATTTTACAGGACTAATTTCAGAAGATGAAATGGAATATATCCATGTTGTCAAGAACTTGTATGTTATACACTTGTGTTGTATAAATATATATATATATATATATATAAAAGATTTTGCTTGTTTCTAGTGTCTTCAATGGTTGTTGCAGAAGAGGTAAATTCTCTTGTTTCTAGTACAGATTTGGTGCTTCTTATATGTTTTCTAGTTTCCAAACAAATTGATATTTATTTTGAGTAAAAAGAAAAGAGTATGGTAGGTGGGAGTTTGAATCCTAAAGAGCATCAAATTATCAAAATCACCATGTTTGTATCCCATTAAGGACTAAAGAGGGGAAGGTGTCTTGAAAAGCCTACAACCAAAGGAATAAAAGATTTCCCGAAACTTGAAGAATGGGTAAATGGAAAGAAAAGAAGAGAGAAAAAAACAAAAGAAAAATGAAATGATTGGACAAAAGGTCGAAATCGTGGAAATCAACATCAAATTAGTGAATGTAGTTGGGGTTTGTTTGGAGTCAGGGAAAATTAGCAAATACATGAATTGGGTTTGTTTTGATGGGAGGAAAGGAAACTCATCCTGTAGTGGTTGGGATTTTTGGATGTATTATGAAGGGACCACTTTGAATTTAACACCACCAAACAAAACCCTAACCCAATAATCCAAACTACTATCAATTCTTTTTTCTTTTTTTTTTTTTTAAATGTAAAGATATTGAGTTGGAGTAGTATGAACCGGTTCGGTCTATTAGTGTGGCGTCCTTGATAAATAATCTTTGTTTATTATTAAAACAAAAGACAATTATTAATGGGGTACTTCTGAGTTGAGTAGTAGAAAGAAACAGCTAAGGTTGGACAAAGACATGGAACCTTGTCTTTAATTGACTTTGTTTTGCTTAGAATATATGCCTAATGTTTAGATTAATCCAACCAAAATTTATATTTAATTAACAAAATTATTAATTAGATTAACATGATTATGGTCTTTGTCCCTTTGTTAATTTGTTGTTTATGTTTTTCAAATATTCACTAATCACAACACAACACCCCATTGTCATTTTCATTCAATTAATTGTTCATTTTGGACTAAATCCTCCACTTTTTTATTTATTTTGTTTCTTTTCCCCCAACAAATTATTATTTATATATTAAATTTAATGGACTTGCGGTTTCCGCGTACATACCTTTTGTCCAATTATGCTTATTCATTGTTTTTTTTATTTCGCACAATAATAATTTATTTATTTTTATATTTGAAATTTTTAATTTATATTTAATTAAATTTCAACATTTATTAAATTCAATGACTCTTTTATAGATCTGTTTGTGGTCATACAAATTTAGCTATTCTTGTATTTTCCCTTTTTCTTTTTCACAATTTCACTTTATTTTTTAGTGATTTATTATTGTTCTTGAGAGTTTAATTTAGGATTTATTTTAAATTTTAAGTGTTAGTATTATTTTTTTAGTGTATGAAAAATGACAGAATTATAATTGAATTAATTATGTTTTGTCATCAATATCATATTTAAACATTGTATCAAAATAATTAAGATTCCACTTTTATTAAAAAAAATCCCCCATGTTTATTCCTTGGCTTTTCCTTTTACAATTTGACGAATAATTACTTTATAAATTAAGGATTTTATTTTTAAATAAGCAGAAGAAGAGATAAAATTTATCAATTTATAAGTAATTATTAAATTTAGTAGTACAAGGGATAAATATAATAATAAAAAATTAATAAGAAGCACCAAATAATAAACAATAGAAAGCATCTTTCAACAGTAACCCTCCAAAACATTAAATCACTGGCAATAAAAAAAGAAAATAAAAACAATTAACCAATGTTATTGTTAAAAATTAAATTACATAATTTTTTAATAATACATGTTATATAAATATTTTAAAAGAGAAATGATAGATGCCTTAAAGGGGATAAAAATGGAAATGTAATATTTTTATTTTTTCTGAAAAATGGTTAAATATAATATAACCTTTTTTTTTTAAGTTTTTGTGATTAATGCATGATACGAAGAACACATTATTGAGATAATTCTTTAATATGAGTGTAAGTTTTTTTTTTTTTTTTTTTTAATGAAGATGAATACTCTTCTGCAAATCAAGCTTTCCTTCTTTGTGAAATAAACATCTATAATTTTTTTTTTTTTAAAAAAAAATCTTATACTTATAAGGTAGCCCAATAAGCATGCAAATTGCTTAAAAAAATCTGAGGTTTATACATAATTAATGAATGATAAATAGATTGTTGGATTGGATTATTTCACAACAAAATAATAAATAAACAAAAATCTATTATTAATAATAAAAATGGGAAGGCTCCTTCCTTTTTTTGTATCCATTAACTGGGCATAATATTTTATTTATTTATGTAATATTAATTTATGTACATAAAATACAATTAATTTGGAAATTTAAGCATAAATGAAAAAAAAAAAGGGGGTTTTTTTTCTCACGGACTGTATGGAAAATGGGATTTGACTTAACGTGAAAAGAAGCAGTTTCTTTTTTTCTTCATGGCAGCAAAATTTTGAAAGAAAAAAAGGAGACAAATTTTCTAAGTAAATAGCAATAGGAATAGCAATAGCGATAGGTGTCTGCTCTGCTCTGAAACTTCACGTTCCCCTGTCAATTTTCTGACTGGTTTAATGTAAGCAGTACATTTTGTGATATGATATATTAATTAAATGTTTACGCATTTCACCTTTACACAACATAACAATATGAATTTATAATTGAAAGTTTCTGGTAAAAAAGAAATAGAATTTTGCAAATTTAATTGGTTTTAAAGAGATCAACTTGTAATTTTACATTTGGGTAAACAATAGACACCACACTAAAGAGCCTAATCAGAACTCAGAAAATTTAAAACCTTTCTACAGAATTTGATCTAAAATCCTCTTATTATTTTTCTTTAACTAGTGTGAGTATTTTTTATTTTTTTTCCAATAAGCATTCCACAATCCTGTATAAGATCAGAAAAGCATATATCCCAAAAATAATTGAACTCTTTTCCTACTTCTGATTGTTCTGAGTTGAACAAAATCACAGATAGAGTCATTATTCATACCATATGATCAAATTGATCACAACATTTAAAGTTTCAACCTCTCCTCTCAACCAGAATCAATTCACAAAACCCCAAGAAAATGTATGCAATGGACACAAACTTGCATGTTTGTTCGCTTTTCTGATCAACAATAAAATTTGGTCAATAAGTTAGAATAGAGCAGACAAACTGGAGACATTCAGCTTGCCTTTGTTGAATCTTCATTCAATTTCTCTTGGCATTCAGCTTTGCTGCAGTAGTAGTCCATTCATTGAATAATAATGTACAAAGCTTTCTGCATAACCAAAGAAAGCATGTCAACTAAATATTAAGACAGCCTAATAAGGGAAAAGGGTAACAAAAGAAAGATGATCTTTCTTACACAGTTTCTAACACCTTTAAATATATATTCCCAAGGGGGCAAATGTAGAAGGAAAAGAAATTATGGCATTCTATTCACAAGTAAACATCTATTTTAGATTTAGAGGCCTCTGCGAGAGAGGATGTCAGTGACATTTTACCTCGCCAAGAGAATGTAAAGGTGAAACTTTTAGCATATCCAATCAAGGATGCTTAAAATTTAGATAGAAAAATATCAGATCATATCAGTCCCCCAAGGCTTCTATTATTTCTTTCACACCACTATGGAATGGTACAAATAAACTTCGAAATAATCATGAATGAAAACGTTTTTCCACACTAACTCTGAACCAATAAAACCCTCCAACTTCTCTTTTCCCTTTTATAACTGTCATGTTTTGGAGCATTATTTCAAATAACATAGACATGACATGGCCCAACAGAATTTCTATACCAGCAACTAATGTTTATGTTTAAAAATAAGGGCATCAACCTTCCTTCAGTTTCAGTAGCAAGGCAGTTTGTGAGGTCAAATTTGAATAGCAGAAAACAAAAGGGGGTTGAAGGTATAGTTCTGGAGGAAATGCAAAGAGGACATGCTAGGCGCACAAGATTTTTTTCTGTCCACTGGAATTTACAATCCCTATATTCACTGTTTTGAAGGATGGAAAGGACCTACCTGAACTCAAAGCCTTGGCAACATATATATTACAGACAACAGAATTTCACTCCATTCCAATTTTCCTTTTATCAGTAAGTAAGCGTAGAAGAATATAAGATCTCATATTAGAGAGAAATCATGTTCATGAACAGCATTTAGATGACAAATCCGCTAAAGCATGGAAATTCATCAATATTGATTTTATTTTAAGCAATATCACACCAGGAAATTCAGCACAGGCACGAGACAGAATTTTCTCAAGAAATATGGAGGTAACCAGCTGTGAGAAAACATTATGGTAAACGAAATGGAACAGATGTCACAAAATTATATAACTGATGTGGAGGTAAATAAAACCCAGGTGGTGCTGAGGAAGCGAAGTTCCATAAAAGATAATTATTTGGCTATAACATAAAATATGAGTGTGGATCAGATCCCCTTTTTTAGGATATAAAGATCTTATTAAGAAACAAGAAAGAGAGTGGATAATGAGGTACTCTTTTCTTTAGCAGAGAAATTCATGTACCACAATAATAAACCTAAAGAATAAACAATAAACAATAAAACAAATGTTGTTAACGCCAAAGTGAAATGTGACCAGGAAACCATAAATACAAAGGCAATAAAAGCATTATGGTCATGATATTGCAAAGCATTATGTTCTGCTTTCCATGGAACATGCTAGTGAACACAAATGGCAACTATTGAGTATCATGCTTAAGATTGCCTGTAGTAACTTAAGAGATTAATAAATTCTCTTTACCTTGTGCAACCTCAGAATTAATAAACCGTTGATTCACAAGTCACAACAAGTCTTAGCTGTGATTCGTAAACTGAGAAGATGCAAGTGAAAAACACAGGAACAATATACAGGCAGCCAGAAGAAGCATACATACTGCATGAACACACAACAAAAGGAATAATAAATATGTAATGGTGTGAAACTCCATGTGTACCTATGGATTACTGGATATCTCAATCCACAATAAAATTTTGATGATCTGTTTACATGACCAGCTGAATGCTTGTGAAATTTGTGATGCACAGATAGCAGCTGTGCCATTGGGCATGTCATGATGTAGATGAGCCCAAATGAAAATCATATCCATGCTTGTGCATCAAACCTACTACCTGCTCAACCTTGTGCGTTTGACCACACATTAGATAAGTTTTATATAATATTATAAGTGTTCTTTTAGTGAAGCGCAACTTTATATTCGCCATCTCTTTAAGGACACTCTCCATTTCATTCAAACGCCTTTGTGATCCATACATTACCATTTTACAATGGTATAGGGAATGGCAAATTCTCCATCCTGCATATTCTGCGCATTTTACAAAGTCTGCAAGCTTGTCAACAGCATTGACTCTGAAATAGGCAGAAATAATGGTCTTCATCACCTTTACTGATTTTATGGGGGTTTGGTGCTTAATTGCCTCAAGTATATATTCCTCCATTTCCTCTAACATGTCTTGTTGCGCATGAACACTAATCAACAAGATATTCAACCAAGGCTTATATTGCTCCTCCGGAATAAGTCTCATTAGAGACCCAATCTTTTCCACCCTATCAGTAATTGAACTCTTATAATATGCACATATCATGGCCCTAATCAATGGCCCTCCATTAGCATTAACATGATCTTTCACCAATTCATACATCTCTTCCATTTTTTCTAAATTCCTAGAGTGTGCATAGCCTCGGAGCATTAACGAGTAGGTGTTAACATCAGGAGTAACTGGACCTTCCTTCATCATTTGAAAGGTTTTTTCCATGCTATCCCACATCCAAGCAGTGACATAACCGGCAATTAAATTATTGTACGTGTTCAAATTCGGCGAGATATTTAATTCCTTTAACTCGGAAAATGTTGCTTCCATTTGATGAACCAACATTGAGCGTCCGAAGACCGATAAAAGAATGTTGTATGTTACAACTGAAGGACCTAAATTTGACTCCGATTTCAACTCCTTAAACAGTAACTGACATTTATCAGGTTGATAATTGTACATGAAAGCCCCCATCATTGCATTATATACACCTGTTGTCTTAAGATGCTTGTCACATGCCTCGAGGAAAAGCTCTACTGCAAGATCAACATTCTTAGCTCTACCAGCAATTGTGATACCTTTGGCATACTCCTCGGATGTCATAGGAGTAATCAACTCTCGTTTTCTTCTCCAATTAAAAACCTGAAAACGAAAAATTATTGTGTAAGCATGTTTCTAAAACAATCCTCTACAAATAAAATGTTCCACTCAATTAATAGGTGGAGCAAATAATTATATATCATATATGTATCTCAACAATTCACAAAGTTCCAACTTTTAACCTATTAATCCAGCACAAATAATGTTTTGCACTAAGAGTTGCTTAGAAATCCTAATTATTACATAAACCCAAAAATCCATTCCATTACCAAAGTTCCTTTAGACAAGAGCATCATAACCACATCGTAACATAGTATGAAGAAATATCAAAATGGTGTGGCATGGCCAAATACCAAACTCAATTGCTTACTTCCTATAATCAGAATACATGGAAGTTGTTTATAAGGAAAAAAAAGAAGACTACTGAAACAGTATTTAAATGTCAGATACAACCAAGAATTTATCAATTTGAGAACACAGACATTGTGACACAGGAGAACTGGGTGTCATGGAAACCAAATAAACAACAATCCATATAAATCCCATAAAAGCAAATAAATCAAAGATGCCGAGCAGTACATACAATAAAATAAATGCAAAGCAAAAATACCTCTACGGCTAAGTTAGGTAGTGAAACCAACTGCTGTAGGAGCTCAATGAGAGCAGATCCATTGTTATACCTCCTGAACAAGGAGACACCTTTGTCCTCCAAAACCTCCCAAACTTTACCATTTCCATTTTGAACCAATTCATCCCTTAAATATGACACCTCTTTAGTCAAATCTTCCCTTGCTTCAGGGTCAGAATAACTGAACTTTGAAAAGAGCCCAATGATGTTGGAAAAAGCTTTTTGAGACTCTAAGGTGTGAGTTTGAGCACAAGCAAGTCTGTAAATTGGGGATCTGGTGCGTGTGAAAATAAAAGGGGTTAGGGTTTGGGGTTTAAGAGAAGATCTATGGCGGCAGATCAGCTCGGCCTGGGCTGCGTCAGAGATTTTGAAAACACGCTTCATTCTCTAGTAACTTGCATGGTAACAAAAAGTTTCAAACATAAGGGCTGTAGAAGGGTTTATCGAGAGGATCAACTAAACAATGGCCACTATGTTGATTGATAGATAGCTTACAGCTCTGACAATGTGATAAGGTGTTTGTGTTTAGTTACTGAATCCAAATTTGATACTGAATCCGACCTTGATTAAAACTGAAATTGGTATTATTCACAAGCAGGAGGGGCCGTGCTTTACTGTAGCAACAACTGTATTATTCCTAATATAACCTGTAAGGAGGCAAATAAAAATTTGAGAGAAATTGATAGCATAAGAAAACCTGATATACATTGAAATTTTAACATGGCAGAACAACAGACAGAACTCCTCCACCAAATCAACAGTCCAAAAAATTTTAAAAGAATGATTTCATTTTAGTAGTTGATTCAACTTATTCTTCCATATCCATAACAAAATTCATACATTGAAATCAGGGGGGAAAAAAGTCCTTGAACCTTTGTTTTTAAGCATGCCTAACACAAACATACTATGGTAATGATTCGAGGAGATAAGTACAGAAATTCATAAGCTATTTGCAATTAAAAAATTTTGAAACTAATTTATATCACAATTTTCACTGTGGAATTAAAAAATAAAGATGCCACGAGAAGCTACTAACCATTTCACAACCATAATGCTGCAACATGTTGGATGCTTGAGCTGGTTGGGGTTTTTAGCTTCCTGAAATAATAGAGTAACAAGATGAGGGAAGGGAATATAATTTAATAAACATTTGTAATTGCATAAAATATGCATAATCAACAAATGAAATCAAAAGCAAAAACCTTAGAAACATAAAAATGATACAATACCATGAAATAATATAGCAAAATTAGATATCATCAACCAAAAAGCAAGTGCATAATCTCAGAAACAAAGGACCAAAAGATAATATTTTGAAAGCTTTAAAAGAAGAAAGAGAAGATGAAGAAATAATCTGCATATGAATCATTAAAGTTGTTGTGGCTTATTTTAATTTGCTTTACATGCTTTGCAAATTTGGGGTTTTAGAAATATGTTGACTTCCTTCACTCCACACTCTATGCTCACTTAAAAAATTTTCAAGTACAAAAGATATTTCTTCAGTGAAAATTTTCCTACTTCTGCATATTTCAATAAACGCTACGAATGAGAAATTTCAAATATATGATTCATCCATATCAATTTGAAGAAGGGTGTGGTTTAGTTTTCTTTCATATTAATGCATGAAATCAAATAACTTGCAAAAGAAAACCATCCCCTACCCCTGACTGCCGATTTATGTACAACAGGATGAAAAAAGGGGAAACCTGATAAAAAAAAGAAAATGCATCAAATTAGCATCCCCAGACCAAAAATATGTTCTCAGATCATACTGCATAAAATGGAGCAGTACATATTTAGGCCACCTAAAGAAGTTGCTTATGTCTAAGAGAAAAAGGAGGAAAATAGTACTACTAACAGATAGCAATATAAGAAGTTTATGCTTGCCTCACATCTAATGCAGCATATAGTTATTTCAATTCATGTTGCGTGTTTATAGTTTAAGTAAACTGACTTTCATTTTCATTATCGAAATTAAGCAAAATGCCATGATCACTAAAAATGTTGAATAATCTTCTATCTACCTACCCAAAAAAGAAATCCCAAAGCATAGAAACAAGTCTCTAACCATGCTATTTAGATCTGTAGACAATAGATTGCAGCCACATACACACTCGCAGACGCTAAATACAAAAAGACTAAATTGTATGTATCAGCAAGGACCTAATTTAAATTAGTAGGGAGTCCAGGAATTAAAGCCCATACACAATCCCAAAATATAATTAATTTATAACACATGAATAAGATAAAAATATTGGAAATAGAAAATTAATTTTTCACGATTTCATCAGAGTCTGACAATGTCTCCAAGCAAATACATCACATCTTCACAATCTCCAATTCCAATTCACCACACAAATTAACAAAGTCAAGATTGAGCTTCACAATCTCAAATTTACAAACTGAGATTCGCAATTTCACAACACAAACAATTAAATATCCCACAAATAAGAATCAAAAGGTTGGACGAGACAGGGATCAAGTTTCGAAATTAACATAACATCAAAATATTCAAATCATTAAACTACATAAGCGAGAAGGGGAGTATGAAGAGCAGCAGGAGGATGGAGAAAAAACAATTTGGCGGGGCTATTGACATATAAAAATCAACAGATTAAAAGAAGCAACCAAATTCAACGCATAGTGTAATATGCTAACCGCCAAGAAATAATGTAGAAAAACAGGGGGAAAATTTGAAACACTGACCGGAAGTGAAGAATTTCAGTGAGCTGAGGTCCTTGTCTTCACCAAATTCGATTGCCGTATGGAAGCAATGCACCACAAGAATCTCGATGGCAGACGATGAAGGCTTGAAACCGGCGGATGGAGGAGGAGCTACGGTTAGAAAAGTCCAAGGGGTAAGGAAAGCGATGGAGAGGAGGCGGAGCAGTTTGCTAGTTGGGAGACTGGGTTGCGGAGCAGTGGATTTAGGTTTTAGGGGCTTCGATTTCCTCCTAATACCACAATATATGTTCTTTTTTTAAAACCAAAACGGTACGTTTTAATATTTGCCACTCAAAACCTCTGTTAGTTAAAAAAAAAAAAGATATTGTTAATTAAAAGCGGTGTGAGAATAAAACGACAATATAAGGTTTGTGTTTGATTCATCTTCCAACCTAAAGAAAAATTATCAAATAAATGAATAATAAATTGTTAACTTGTAAAAAATAAATACGGATGTACACACGTTCAATTTTCAATATATAAAGCCAAAATAACATGGATCATATCATAAAATATAACAATAAGATGCTATTAATCTATTGGTTTGATATCAGAATGCAAGAATAAAAATATAAGTCAAATTCTAAATTTGAATAAGTTCGACAAAATTTAGTGCATTAATCAAAGTTATATAAGTTGATTTTCAGTAAACTTGACTAAAATTGCATGTGAAGATAAATAATCAATTCTAAGCTAAAATCTTTAGCTCAAAAACATATTTCAAACATGAAATTTAAACATTAATTTCAGTCAAATTCAAGAACAAGTTTTCTGCTCAAAAGCAGATTACAAACATAAAAAATTTAAGGTTAAATTGAAATTTCTTACCTAATAACTCTAGTACAATAAATTAAAACTTGAAAGATCACTAGCTAAGTTAAAAAGAAAAACAAAAGAAGCTTACATTTACAACAATCAATAACTTGAACATTGAAAATGAAACCCTAATAGAATAATAAACAGTAAATCGTTTGTCCCAGGAGAGATTACTGATCAGTTCGGGTTGAAGAAAACTACGAATAACCGGTGATAAGACGTCTCAGCTAGTGGTCTGTGCAATAGTAGGTTTAACAGAAAGAAACCAAGCGATGTTTGAAAAGAAAAGAAACGAAAAGGAAAAAACAATCAAGAATAAATTTTATATGTGACATAGTTGTTTTTAAATTTTAATTATTTTTTCTTAAAATAAATTGGTCCCAAATTCCTTTGCATTATGGATGGTGTAATTAAGAATGTGGAAAATGGAGCAAAGTCACACAATATTCACCCCTCTTCAATGCAATGCTCCTTATAGTAAAATATATCTATAAAAATGTCATGAAAACTTCCTCATAATTTCAAATGCAATAAAATGTTTTGACAAAACTGAATGCCTTTACCCAATTAGCATAATTACTAATCCTTTGCTATTGATTATTTAAAGGATAGTTGTTAAAAATAAAGTGAATAAAATATATTACTTATGTAAAAATAAAGAGATTTATAATTTGGTCCTTGAAATTTATTCAAATTTACAAATTGGTCACCATATTTTTTAAAACCTACAAGAAGGTTTTTAACTTTTTTTTCCCTTACACATTTAGTTGTTTTTGTTAGTTTGATTAAAAAATTTCATTTCAATGCTTTAACTTACATAAAATATGCAATTTAGTCCTATTCTATTTAATTTGTTTAAAAATTTTTATTTAATTTATTTTAACCATATTTAATTAATCTTAATATTTAACAAAAATATTTAAATAAAATAAAACATATTTTATTTTAAAATTTACAAAATTTATTTATAATTAATTTAATTTATTAAATAAAAAATTTAAATTCTATAAATTTTTTCCTAAATTTTGTAAAAAAAAAAAGTAGAAAAATTATTATTTTAAAAAATTTAGTTAAGCTAAAACACCAAAAATTAAGTAAAGCATATAGAAAAGATTTTGATATTTTAAAATTATAGTGATAGATGATGTTAATACAATGATTTAATGGAGTTTTCTTAAAATGATTTATGTTCTAATTTAAGTTTTCTTGTGATAAGAATTGAAAATTTCTTTCAATTTTCAACTGTTACTCAATATATTTTCAGTTGCAATTAAATTTTTCATTGAAAAAAGATTGTTGGAACTTAAAATTATTTTTTATTTAATAATTTAAACTAATTATAAATTAAAGTTTATAAAATTTAAAAATAAAATATCTTATATTTTTTTTTCATTTAAAGTATTAAAATTAATTAAATAAGATTTAAATAAATCAAATATGTTTAAAACAAATTAAATAAAATTAGGAATGAATTACAATTTTTTTTTTTTTAAGTTAGAACACTAAACTGAAAATTTTTTAACTACACTAACGGAAAAAACTAACACAAGCACTTAAATGTATAATACTTAAAAAGGTAAGAAACTTTTTTCTAGATTTTTAAAAATATAGGGACTTTTTTGTAAGTTAACATAGAACTTTGGGATCAAATTATAAATATGCCTAATAATAATAATTTTTTAATTGTATAACTTTTTTTATAATTGAAATAAATAACATATTATAAATATACACTCAGATATATCATTAATTTTCCATTATATTTATATATTACAATAATATTAATTTTTTAAAACAATATTATTAGTTTTAATAGTAAATGATTATTAAGAGGTGACACTATTTTCAAATATAATTTGTTAGTGTAAGAGTAATTAATAATTTTGAAGTTTACAAAAAGATTAATTCTATAGCAAATTCATGTTTCTAAAATTATTAGTTTAGATTAAAACACTTTTTTCATTATTTTTTTAGTTTAAATTTAGGATATGAGTAAATAAGAGAGTAGAGGAATAAAATTTTATTGAAGGTTTTTATTCAGGAAGCTCATTCAGATCACGTTAATTCATTATAAATATGTGATGGGCAAAATTAAATTAGAATATAAAAAAAGAGAGAGAGGCCAAGAGCCAAAGGGTCCTGCAGCCGTTGATACCCATCAAAATAAATTCGTAAGCCAAATGATGGATGCAGCACAGCAGTGTATGTATACATGATCCAGTAGATTCCACGTATCCAATCATTCCCGTCAACCGCGCGGCCCTGGCACTCTCTTTATCCGATCTGGAGTAACCAAAACATTGGAATAAAAGGAAATTTTTTTTCCTTCTGTAATCACTCTCTCCCATTTCCATTTCTATCCATATCCTCCTCTTCTCTCAATCCTTTTCCATTACCAACCAACAAATTACAGGTAACCCTTTGCTTCATATATCTATATGATTTTTTTTTTCTTTTTCTTTTACAATTTTATTTGATTTTCTAGCTCAGTTATCTGTTTCTGTTGATATACACTTTGTTTCAAGTTTCTTTTAGTTACTGACTTGTGTACTCTTTTAAGAATTGGGTCAGTTGATTATGTTTTCTAGGAATCGGAATTTTACTTGATTGCTATAGTTGTTGAATCTGATCACACATAGGAGGAGAACAGGTGATGACAAATTATTATACCTGCAGTAGTGGATGGATTCTGATGAAAACTTTGTATTGTTTTTCGCAAAGTGCTTGTTTGTTTGCCTTTTTGTTCTGAACTGGTTTTATATACTTGATATCGTTCTGGTCTGAGGATTAAGGCTATAAGGGGTTAGAGGAAGCTTCTTAGCATGTCCGAGCTTTTTTTTTTTTTTTAACTTGGTTTATTGGAAAGACTGGTAGGTAACTTAAATTACAGGTCTCAATTCTTGAATTTTTGGAACTGAATAAGAGTTTTGGACTTTTATTGTTGCAGGTGCATTTTAAACTCTTAATTTGTGTGATATACGAATTTGGCAGTGTTGCCAATGCTTCTTCAGTGCAATATTTGTGTTGTTCTTGAAGTAAAATGTATTTTTTCTCTGGTGGGGCTTCATTAGATGACATGGGTTATGCAATGAGTAGGCTGGAGATTGATTCTGATCTTCGTGATGGTGGAAGAACCACTAATGACATTGGCAGTAGCCAGAAATCCAATAAATCGTCGACTAATTTGGATCACGAAATTTCCCTTGCCACAAAGTTGAAATCAAGGCCACATGACCGGCTTGCACAAGTGATTCCTGGGAAGAAGGAATGTACTGTTTCCACAGTCAGGATGCTGGCAGGTCGAGAAGGTAATTTTTCAGGAAGAGGGAGGTTCTCTGCAGCTGATCGTTGTCATATGCTCGGAAGATATTTGCCAGTCAATGGTCCCTGGCTTATTGAACAGCTGACTAGCAGGGCCTATGTCTCACAATTCTCAACTGATGGCTCTCTGTTTGTTGCTGGGTTCCAGGTATTCTATTTTTAGTTTTGCTTTTTGAAAGGGTATGAATTTAACTGTTTGCTGAGCAAGGAAAGAATTATAATTGCACTTGCTCACAGATGCTTTCTTTCTTTTTGGGGGATCAAATATCCATTTCAGGGAAGCCACATTAGAATATATAATGCAGAGAAAAAATGGAAAGTTCAGAAGAACATTATAGCCAAAAGACTGCGTTGGACAGTTACTGATACATCTCTTTCACCAGATCAGCGCTATCTTGTGAGTTTGTTTATCTGGGTAGTCTCTTTCATAGCCTGGAACCTATTATCAACATTATTCAGATGTCTTACTGAGTTAGCTTACTGTTGCAGGTCTATGCCAGCATGTCACCTGTTGTCCATATTGTTGATGTTGGGTCTGGACCAACAGAGTCACTTGCAAACATTACGGTATTACTTTTTAAATTGTTTCGTATCGAATTGGATGAATAGAAATAAATTGGAATAAACACAAATCAATTACATCTCCTCATTGGTTTACCTGTTAGCATAAAGCTCTCTCTTTCTCAATTTCAGTCATGATCATGGTCATGTTACATTAGACTTTAGGTACATGGGATTTTCTCCATCTCAGGCAGGGAGGGAGTAGTGGCCATACGGAATGTTGTTGGCCTTGAAATATTAGTGAAAACCTAATGACAGCAAAACCTTGGAGATTGACCCTTAATCCAAGAATTTTTTTCAATTGATCTTATTTATTTGAGATCGTTGGTTTGCGGAATGTTAGCTCATTCAAATTTGTATTCTCTATGCTTTGCAGGAAATTCATGATGGATTGGACTTCGCTGCTGATGATGACGCATATTCTTTTGCAATCTTCTCTGTGAAATTTTCTACTGATGGACGTGAACTTGTTGCAGGAAGTAGTGATGGTGCAATGTATGTGTATGACCTCGAAGCAAATAAGCTGTCACTTCGAGTTTCAGCTCATGCAGTATGTTCACAATTCTGATAAGCATCTTGAGCATCATCTTTATTTGAGTTTCTTAAGTTTAGTTTGGTTCTTTTTCCCTTTGAAGATTTCTAATTCATCAATTGCTTCGCCTTCTATATATTCTTGTATTTGCTGCGTTGAACCGAATATTACAAGTTTATGATAACTGATGCCATTCTTTTCATAGTGAAAATATCCACACATTTCTCATTTCAACTTCATTTTTGACTGAAATTCATTTATCTAATATATTAATTAACGATTCCCTTTGGTAGTGCACAACATATGAGAGGTACAGATTAGAGAGTCTAAAGAATTGTGATTCAGCCATACATGTTTTAAATGTTCATGTATGTTAGGAATTGCAGACATGCTCTCTCTAACTATTTTTTGTAAGCAGAGAACTTAATAGGAAACAAAGGAAAATGGGAGTGAAAACAGAATTGTGTGAGATAGAGAGATAGATTATTGATTAAGGATTAGTGCAATTTAATACTATCCTTCAATAACATTCCTGTTTATTTATATTGATAATTGTCAAAGTATACATTAATAGGTAATTCTGTCAATTTTAAGAATGCAATTCTAACTACGAATTGAATGCGCTAACGTATCAAGTGATGTGATTGTATGGGGGAACTAATTACTAAGAAGGCTAAAAGGATACAAGTAATGGTTGTGTAATTTGATTGGTTAGATCGCAGGATTTTGTATAATCTTCTTGTTTGGTACATTTGAGTTTCATTTCTTCGTTCCTTATCTCCTCTATGATGAGGTTTCTATAAGTCACATATCTTTGCGGTTGGGATATGCACTTGGCTCAAGTTTCTAAAAGTTGTTCTGTTCTGAATGCTGCAGGCTGATGTCAACACTGTATGTTTTGCCGATGAAAGTGGCCATCTTATGTATTCTGGGGGTGATGATAATCTTTGTAAGGTTGTTTAATTTCTTGTTTTTGAATTTCTTAGACGGATAGCTGTTATGAACCCCGGAGTAAGATCACGTCATGGGTCTGTTATAAACAGCTACAATTGTTCCTATTATGCCTAGATACTAAGATAGCACAAGCTCTTCAAAGGGAACTTGAAAACCTTGGACCTCATTAGAGAGAGCATCCCATCTTAAAACTCATTAGAGAGAATTCCCACCTCTGGCCTCCTTAGAGAGAGACTCCACCTCTTTAGTTTCTTATAATCTTGCTCGCCTTCTATTGAATAAAGATATGCCCCTTATATAAGAGAGGCTTACATAGAGTACTTCCTATTTTAGATGATACTGATAAGGAATCCTACTAATAGGAAATCAAATCAAACTAAATAAAAATAAATTCAAGAATACCGAATATATTACAGGAATACTATCAAATATGATGACTATTAAATACTAAATACTAAATAGAAATACTACCAATTAGGAAATAGAATTTCTTCCAAAATTGTGAGATATTCCATATCAATAGCTTCTTTCCATCTTGGTAGACTTGTATTTATTATTAAAACCTAGTTCATCAATTTGTCTTGTTGTTGGGTATTTCATCAAGGTTTTTGCTAAATTGAAAATTTTAGCTATTCGGCTTGTTTGCTGAAAGAACCTCATTTCTCTATATTATGATGACACGATTTTTAGAGATAAAGGAGTGAAATATGTTATATACTGATCAGATTTTAACAGTGGTCTTTCAGAATTATAGATGTAGCAAGAAGAATGAGTCATTATTCACAAGTTAAGCACAAACTAAATTGGCTTGCCTAACCTAAAAAATGTATCATATATTTTTTCTCTCTTCCTGGGATGATATGGTTATTGGGTATGTAACATAGCTTGTCTTACGGAGATATCCCAATCCCATGGAACTGGTGCTGTTGAAATGATAGTTGATGAGGAATGCAATTCTAAAGGAAGTATTGACTCTGGTGATACTAGTAGTAGAATAGTTCTCATCAACTTTGGATCCTTTTTCACTTAGAATTTTGATTTGATGCAGCTGTTTTAAGGACTTCCCAGATGTAGTTTTTATACGTTGGTCACTTGTTACAAGAGTAATATAGTCACAGGAATGCTTATACTCATATTTAAGCAATAGAGTGAATTAGCGGCATAACAGCTAATGTGAATAATCCTCAAATGTTACTCACTAAAAATATTAGCTGGAGGCAGAAATGTTTCTTTTGAAAGTAAAATTCCTGAATGATGATTCCTGGATTATTAATTGGATGCTGGATAAAATTTGATGGTGCATAGGTGTGGGATAGGCGTTGCGTTTTTGCAAGAGGAAAGCCAGCAGGAGTCCTGATGGGACACCTAGAAGGCATCACATTTCTTGACAGCCGTGGAGACGGGCGTTACCTAATCTCAAATGGCAAAGATCAGACCATCAAGCTTTGGGATATTCGAAAAATGACTTCTAATGTTACTGGGTATGATTACTTCATATAATATGGTGACATTGAAATGTGTCTTATTTCTTTTTGTGAAAGTGTGACCAGATGACAAATGCTTCTGTGTTATATATGTTTATCTGATATTCACATCGTGTCTTACTAAGGGATTATCCAGGTGGGTTGAATGAAGAAGTTCAAATTTCAGGACTGAGAAGTGAAAACGATTCAGAACCTCAAAAAGGCTGACTTGATTTTTTTCCTCTTTTCACAGCAATTCGGGGCTTATGAACTATGAATGGGATTACAGATGGATGGACTATCCTCCCCAGGCCAGAGATTTGAAACACCCTAGTGATCAGTCGGTGGCTACATATAAAGGTCATTCAGTTTTGCGTACTCTTATTCGCTGCTACTTCTCCCCCACATATAGGTGAGCATCAGCCTTTCATTTTTCTTCCTTTCTCCTAGTAGTTTAATTAAGGTCATTTGCCATTTGAGTGTTCCATAAGTTGTCTGGTCAATCCAAGTCTAGGACTAACCTAATTTAAGCACAAATTGCTATTACCTGATCTTATTGGACTTTAGTGACAAGTTTATATTGTATCTTGATCAAATCTAGCATGATGGTGATAAAAATCTAGTAGATGGAGAACTTTGATTCTAATCTGACTCAATATCCATGATTTTCTTTTGCAGCACTGGCCAAAAGTATATATACACGGGTTCTCATGATTCTTGCATTTATATATATGACTTGGTAAGTAATCAATTCCACAGCTGCTGCTTTGGTTCTGACCGCCTGCTTTTTTTTATATTTTCTTTTTTTAGTTTTATGGAATCGTGGCAAAGCAAAACTTCTTAGTTACGTGTTCTTAATTTTATTGTCTTCAAAAGAACCTGCTTTTGCATCAGTTGTAACTTTGAATTGTATGCAGGTGACGGGTGACCAAGTTGCAGTACTGAAGCACCATAAATCCCCAGTGAGGGATTGTAATTGGCACCCATATTACCCAATGCTGGTTAGCTCTTCTTGGGATGGGGATGTAGTGAGATGGGAATTTACTGGAAATGGAGAAGTTCCAATCTTTGCAACAGAGAAGAGAGGTCAAAGACCGCCATTACATTGACAGATAAGTTCTTTTGTTGATGTCTTCAACCTCTTCACCATATTATCAAGTAAAATATATAATATATGTAATTACCATATCAAGTATGAATTTTTTATTTTTGCTGTCTTACTATATCTGAAATTGTATATAAATAAACACCTTTTTGGAGATTTATATATATTTTCATTATTGTAGCATGCAGTATATTATTACATACAAATTAAAAGTCATTGAATTATAAAATTCTACATTCAAAAGCAACACTGGACTTGGAGGATATAAAATAATGGCACGTCAACTAATTATTAGGATATCTTTCTCAAAATGGGCATTCTTGTCGATGCTGTGTCCGCCCCTTTTGGGGTTCCGAAGTTTGGATTCTCGTTTCTTTATTCACAGCTAAAGCTAATGGTTTTATATTGTATTGGCATCTGTTGAAATCATGATTATGCTTTTGGTGACATGGCATATTCTAATTATTCCCTAACTTAATTTTGTTACCTCCACTGTACCTTTAGCCGGAATTCTAATATTCCGGCTGGCCAATCACTTGGGTGGGGTATGTTGGAGATGGTGACTACTGGGTTCTGGTTTTTCTTGCCGTTCAGAAATAGTTTCTTTGCTAAAAAAAAAAAAAAATCTCAATTGTTTATTTAATCTTTTTGAATAATAATAATGAAAATGAAAAATGAAAACTAGGATTGAGTTGGTTTTGATATTAAGTGGGCATTTGGCTCAATTATTGCAGGAAAGTGGATGAGAAATGAAGTTAGAATTTTTGTGTTTGTTGTAACTTATGGTTTAACTTTTTGAGTAAACTCGATGTCTTATGTAGAATTAATACACTCAATGTCTTATTATATGATTTCATTTAAAGTTGTTCAACGGTTTTAAACTAATTCGAATTGCAGTGGATCAGTGCATTAAATGGTAAAGTATTTGGCCTTAGAGTTTGCTCCAAGCCTACTCTGATTTTTGATTTAGATAAATTGTGGCAATTCGCTTTTGGAACTTAAAATGAACCAAAATCTTAAAGATGTAAGAACATATTATCTCAAATATAAAAAACAGGCAATAAAATTTCCCTTTTGCACTCATAAGCTTAGTTTTGGATGTGATCAAAGCATTACTTATTACTCCTCCAACTAAAACAACAAATGTTTGTTGTTTAAGATAAATTTATAGGTAGACGTGGATTAATCCCCGAGAATGATGACAAATCAACACAAAGTGGGGTTCATCAAGGGAACTACTCCCACCAAGCCAGCAGCTACTTTTCCTCACCTTCTTCAATGGACACGCTGCAATAGTATGGTTCTCTCATGGCTTCTCGATCTGTTATTGAATTGCTCTTTCAAATGAGCATTCTCAATATTATGTCTGCTAACCTGCTTTTTGCTTGGATTATCTTTTTGGTGTTTTTTCGTACCCGAGTCTTTGCTTGTGAAGCCGTTGCTCAATCGTCCACTTTAGATAAGACTATTCAACTAAATCAGTATTATACTACAATAAATCTGACTATGCGGCAGAGACAAAAGGTGCATCCTCTAAGACATACAATTAAGTGGTCTCGTTTATACAATTAAGACAGCTAGATAGATAAGACTTAACCTTGAATGAGGAAGACAAAAAAATTTCCATAATTTTCTATTAATTATCTATATATCCTAATTATATATTCTATTTCTATTTAATTATTTAAATAATTAGATAAATAATTAAAATTTAGATAAAGTTTAATTTAAAGTTGCAATAATTTGTGTGTTTTTTGGAACTAAGATTAAAGTGAATATAAGGAGGGTAAAAGCTAAAGAATTGATTGGAAAACCAGAGAAGAACAGTCATAGAAACCACCAATGGGCCTTTAAGAGTATTGACCTAGCCCAAAACCACTCACTCCAATAAAGTAGTAATAATCATTGTTTTTGTGTAGGATTTATTTATGTTTCATATGGGTTTGCTCTTTGCTTTAGGAACACATTGTCACTACCATTGGCCCCTTCGAAACTTCTATAAATCATTCAAATCTTTCCACTTTAAATTGATGTTATTATTGTATCCTCTCTGTTTTAAACCAATCAAAAAACTTAACACAAAGGATAGTATATATGTTGTGTAGTAGAAAATCATAAAATAGCATTATGAGAAGGGGACATGAGGAAGTAGAATTTACACTAATTGCTTAATCAATTGAGAAAGAAACTTAAAGTTAAAGGTAGGAATAGGATTAAAAATATATAGTTCTGATCTCAGGGCCCCTTACCCACTTGCTAATGGGTTAAAGGGGAACTAAACCCTATAATTTCTTCACTTTAATTTGGTTTACTACTTTTTCTTATATTAATTACTATTATTATTTATCTTATTAAAGGGCTACGACTAACTGTTTAATTTGATATTTTTTGTAATAGAATAACAAAGAAGTCCTGAGAATTATGAAAAAAGATTTATTTAATTAATTAATAGATAATTTGTGTCGTTGTCTTGTTAGTCGGATTTTGGACTAGAAAGGTTCTAAGAACAGAAACAAACACATGAAGATGATTTTAATAAAAGAAATAATAAAATAAGGCTGGTTGGTTGACCTATACAAATGTGAAAAAGGGTAAGTGATAATAAATAAAAAATGTAAAGAACCACAAAATCACTTAAAACTCACCTAATCCCCCCTTTTCCCTTCAACACAACCATTCACAACTACCTTCTTCTCCTCTAACTTATCATCTAATTATTAAAACCAATATTTCCCATTTCTTTTCTAATATATTTTTCTTGTAAAATTTAATTATATCCTTATAGTCTTTAATTAATCTTTTACTTTAAAATATAATTTTATATGGCATTTTAAAAAATTCATAAAATATGAAGTACTGTTTAGCAACTTTGCCAATCCTTCATCTTCTTCCTTGCCACAATTAAAATACCCATACTACTGTAAACCCCATTTTTTATCGTCGGTTAAAATGGTGGTCTGCAAATCAGCTTGATAATAAACTCCATTGATTAGCACTTCTTCGCCTCCACAGTTTATGTACAAATGAATGATCATTTTGAATTCACATTTTTTATATAACTTTAATATTGATTAAGAAATCAAGCAAAAAAAAAAAAAAAAAATCACATTAGCGTCACAATAATAATCTTTTTCCTGCCATGAATTGCTTCTGCAGTAACAATTCTCCAACTTCAAACTTTTCATAGGATTATTGATATAGATGAATATAGTTTTTGATTCCTTAACAAGAGGACCAGGATACGAGTTGACCCCTTTTCTGTCCATTTCCAGTTGATGGTTCGTCACAGCAGCAAAGAACTACATAACTCCTCTAATATTGAAATTTTCAAGCGCCTTCTCATTCTATCAAATGTTCTGGTTCCGTTACTGCAATTCTATTATACTAACACCATAAATAGATGAACGCAAAACACACCTCAATCAGTTACTGGGACCCATTAAACACTCGGAACGTGACTGATCTAGAGAAAGCTACACTCCAAAGGATTGAACCAAGGCAGAGAAAAGACAGCAATTCGCTCGACAGAAAGGAGTTCGTCGAGATAGTGCTCGTGCCGTACAAGCCATCGTTCAAAAAAAAAAAAATTGCGGCGGCGGCTAGGTAAGGAAGAAGATGAAGGTGTGTAAAATTTGTGAAACAGTCCTTCAATTTTTTGAGTTTTCAAAATGACATGTAAAATTATATTTTGATCTTTATACCCTATAAAGAAATTAGGCTTAGCAAGGAAATGGCAAAATGTAAAATGAAAAAACATTAAGTAAGCAGTCTGTCTCATTGTTTTGCAACGGTTAAATAGTCAGAAATACCATAAAAGACCAACTGCAACTAATTTTATTTTATTTTATTTTAGTTTTCCAACAAAGAGCTGTATTCATCACGAGACAAACAAAAGAAAATAAAAGGTAAAAAACACACATCCGCAAACTTAAATAAAATGTAGCACAAAATATATCTACATTTGCTAAAATATGATGAATAATAGTTCCATTTTTCTTCAAAATCCCCATTAAATAACTACAATTCTCTCATCAACATATCCACAAAATCTCCTTATTTTTTTCATTTACCTAAGAATTTTAATCTTAATAAAAAAAAATCAATAAAATCACCAGCAAAATTAAATTTTAATACTATCATGAATATATTCTGTGGCAGTATTTTGCCATCAAAAATAATCTAAATTTCCAACATTACCCTCTCCATTCGTTGCATTGTGCTGTAGGCCTAGTCTTCTGTCTCCCTGCCTTCAAAGGGCAAGGCGTCTGTACGGGCGGGACCATACAATTATATTGCAAACACAATGAGCTGCTCAATGGAATCTCAGCCGTCGGATTAATCTCAATACCGGTTAGATAGTTGTGTTGCAAGTACAATATCTGTATGCTCGCGGCCAGTAAACGGTCGACGAAACTTCCTGGAACCTGACCCGTAAACCGGTTATTGTTCATGTACAAATTTTGCACGGTCGAGAACATGGGCGATATTTGACCCGACAATCTATTGTAGCTAAGATCAACAGTCGCGATGCGCACTTGATCAGTTGGCTGAACCGGACCCGAGAATTGATTTCTCTGCAATTGAAGATTGTTTATTGGATATGTGAATACCCGACCAGGAATGTACCCGGTAAATTGATTCATGCTCAGGTCCACGTAGTTTAGCTGATCGAGCCTGCTCAGTAATCCGTCCACCGCTCCACTGAGCCGATTCCACGAAAGAGCGAGATATTGAACCGAAGCTGGAAGAGACGTTGGCGGAATCGAACCGGAAAGATCGTTGTGTTTCAAATCGAGCCGAGTTAATGACTGAGAGTGAAACAGAGGAATTGAACCGGATAGACGATTGTGGCAGAGAATGACGTTGGAGAGTTCCGGTATAGTACCGATAGAACTAGGAACACTTCCAGTAAGCTGATTGTAACTGAGATCAAGCGTTCTGAGATTACGCAACTGACCTAAATTCGTCGGTATCTCGCCTGAGAGAAAATTCCGGCTGATAGCAAGGAATCGGAGGTCTTTCAATTGAGAAATAGACTGCGGCAAAATACCGATGATCCGACCCGGTACAACAGAGAACTCAGCCAGAGCAGAAAGCTTACCAATGGCAGGATCAAGCCGACCGGTAAGACCAGGAGAACCGGCTCTAGGATCGCCGAGATTAAGAGCGATTACTTTATCTGCTTCACAATAAACACCGGCGAAATTACAAGGATCAGAAGTAAAATCCCAAGAAGAAAAGAAATTGGAGCCAGGCATATCATCTAATCCCTTTCTAATAGATTGCAATGCCAAAAAATCAACCGGGTCCAAAATCGCATGCACCGATAAGAATTTACATTGAAGAAGAAAGAAAGAGAAGAAGAAAATGCAAGACATTGTATCTCTAAGCTTTTGCTTCAGCAATTCCATTTTGAAGCAAAGAAGAAAGAAAAGAGGGAAGAGTTTATATAAAGAAGAGGTAAATGAGCTTTTGAGGTAAGAAGAAAGCTTTTCCGTGAGAAAGAGCAACGATTTCTCGTGGGAAATGGCGTGAAAGCTTTAATGGCGAACGAAACTATCAGCATCAAAAGATTACAGAGAGTGGCTTTGAAGAGAAGCAACTTTGTCTTTCTTTTTTTCTTTGAATCTTCTCGTCGAATCTTTTGTTTTTCAGCTCATAATATTGGCTTGTTAGAGAAGATGATGGTTTTTTTTTTTTTTTTTTTTCTCTCTGTACACTGTCTCTGCTGCAACTACAAGGAGTAGTGTAGTAATGTTATGTTATGCGTGTCTAATGAATTATTATATTTTATTGTTAATTTTTTGTTTGTTTATAAAGGTTAGGTTCGGGGACAAACGGTTGTCCGAGCCTACGTGGCTGGCCAAGCTATTTGCTTTGGAAGCGGTGGTTCGGGCAAGGGTCACGTGACGGAGAGGTGGATTGATCTTCTCTGTAAAGAGAAGAGTAACTAGGATAGAGTGAACAAGGGAGGCATGGCAATAAATGTCACGGGCAAAGAGGAGTTGACACGTTTAAGTATCCAAAGGTGGGTTACAGAGCAAACAGTTGCCAGCTCATTAATAACATAGCATTTATTTCCTTGTCTTTTTTGTGTGGCGTGGATTCTATTTTTTCACCTTGTTTTCATTTTTCTGCTTGCTTTATAGTTTTTTTTTCTTTTTCAGGATATTTTTGCTTTAATTTTTTTTTCCAAATAAATTAATACTGGTAAAAATGTAAAATTAAAAACTATTCAAAATACGTAATTTACTGCAAATCACGATTTAGTATATTAATTGTAAAGAATGGATGTTTATAATTATTTATATTCTAATATATGTATATATATATATTAAAATTTGGTTGTGTAGGAATTAATGTTTTAGGTATTAGAAAAATCCATATGGGACAAAGTAACTTGGGAAACAAGTAGTAAAGACAAATCTTGGTGTAAAAGGAAGAAAAGTACAAAGTTAGATTAGCAGTAGCAGTAACTAATAGGAATTTACTGTTTATCACATTGTGACCACAGTCAAAAGTCAAAAACGTATAGCATACGGAGTCAAAACTACTTTTCCTGGTTTGCAAGTAATTGTACAAGATTATTAAGTTGTTTTAGTTACATAACGATATATATAAGGAAAGTTGTCTTTTGAATTTTTTGAATTTTCTGTATTTTAAAGTTAAATGACATGAATTTAGATTGTAAGTTTTAATTGTATTTATCAGCCAAAATTGAATATTAAATCATTTTTATAAAATTATTGTACTATACCTAATGATTTAGGTCAAAATATAGTCTTTTTGCCAAGTGCCAAACAATAATAATTCAAAAAAGCCACGCAATTCTCATATTACTCTGTTAAATAAAAAAAAAATTATCATATTATCTTAGACCAACTCCAACACTAGGGTAATGTCTTAAAATAAATGTTTTTTTTATTAAAAAAATATTAAATATAATTTTTTAATGAAAAAATATTAAATATGTTGAAATTATGAAATAAAATTAAATAGATAAAATATTAATATATTTTTCATTTAAATATTAGTATTTAAATAAAATTTAATTATTTGCAAAATAAAGAGTAGCTAAAAATATGCCCCAATATTATAGGAGAAGAATTATAGATAGACAACAAATGGGTGTTTGGGTCCTGCTGATCTCTACCTTGCTCTATTCTTTTTGCATATATAATACTAATTACGAAATAAGTTTTGTACCGAAAAATGAATATTAGTTGGAAACCCAGCTCAATGCTTCACGGAAAGCTGGCTTCCCACCATTACAAAATTGCTCCTTGAAATAAGTGCAGAAGCTGTTAAAGGAAAGGCCTTTTTTTTACTGATAAGATACAACACTAAAAATGAAACTACTCAATCTGCTAAACATACCAAAAAACGAAGCCATCCAAATCCTACAATCAGCCAACTCTTCTAATGTACCTAAGCCAAAGAGGCACTTCATTACAATAAAAAAAAAAAAGAAAAGAAAAACCCATAATATAAAGACACGTTAGAGTCCACCGCAATTTAAAAACATCCAATAATCTAGTAATATGCTACATATAAATTTTACTTTTTTTTTGAAAATATACATATATCACTGTCTAAATAAAATAATTTCCCTCCTAAATCTGCTCATAAAATGGTTGATCAATAATTATTGGGTTTATCAGATCACACAACCAAACTAACAAATTTTGTCGTTTTTTCTTTTTTTTTTTTAAGTTAAGACATTAATACACTCATTATTTACGCATTTGATCTATTCGACTCGGTCTAAGTAAGAGTTTTCCTTAATTTACGCAGTTTTAATTAAGAAAAAAAAAATTTGAGAAATGTGTTTGATTTTTCTCAATTATGTATGCCACCAATTTGGTGTATAATTTTAATGGGAGTACTATCCATTATTCATTTTCATTACCCTATAATTTTTTTCTCTCCAAAATTCAAATGTAGGGAGGAAAATAATTAATATCTTTCCCTCTTCCTTCCCAAACAGAGCATAAGGGAAAGGGAAAGAAAATGAAATGATGATTTGGGCATGTGAAGTGCACTAAACACAAAACAGAAAGAGGAGTGATTGATTACCTCTTGCTTGCACCAATGGCATTTGGCTACAATATTTAATTCAATTCAACCTTTCCATATAATGTACCAAACTTACTCTTCTCACCTATATGCCTACAAGGAGGAGTTCTTCTCATACCCATTGCCCATATCCTGAATTCAATATACGGTCATATCTTGTGATTTGGGATAGCTTATCATTCTCTTACAACCTAAGGAGTAATCTAAGACTAATACGAAATATTTTTGACAGTCTCATGTAATTATGATTAATGTGTTAATGTCATTTCATTTAACTACTTTATCAGCAAACAATGGACTGGGAGTGGTCACAAGATAATTAATAATAAGGTTAAAGTTCATTATGTACACGTATAATTTTAGAAGAGTGTCAGAGAGTTAATTAGATTATACATTATAGGCAACATTAATATCAAAGTCTATGCCATAAATCATACGCAGCATACATTGATCTTCTCTAACATATGTTCTTAGTAAGGCAAATGAGAGCAAAATTTAAATGGGTGCGCGGGTTCATCTTTATCAAGCGATCGAAAAAGGCTTAAAATTTTGGAATTGTCGTGAAATTCAAAGTAACCCTTTGTGCTGAATTACGGTTAGCAATGAGCTCATAGAAATGGACTAAAAAATCGCACCGAAAGAACCGTACCAATATTGATCCGAGTCTCAGCGAAGGAAACCCGTAAAAAAATTCCTGGTATTTGACTTCCAAATCAGCAGTGTAATGAATGAAACTAGGGACCATACTTCAACTACCAGGCTGCGAATTGTTCCAATCAATCATTTCAGGACCACCATTACAATTTTAAGAATTTTTATCTTTTCTAACCAACTTCTGCAGACTTCACTGAAAGAAAGGCTATCCGGTTGGTTATCCTAGTTCCATACAACATTAAATATAACGAAAAGCTTCATATATCTTGCACATGCAGGTACACATCACTACACCAATATATGTCATTCACTTCAATGCCGTACATACAAAAATGCGATAATGTTCTAATAGTTAGGCTTCTTAATTTGCTGCTATGTTCTTTGATTAATTAATGATCAAATAAGTCAATTCTGCAGTACAAATTCATCTACCGTGCACAGTTACCGAGTTCATACAGATATATACTGCATGCATGCAAATTTTGACTACTGAAACACCAAATAAAATTATACATTAAGAGATATTGAAATATTTATTCACATCGTTGATTCCTGAAATACAGGTTTTCAGGAATTTCAAATAGATCAAACCTGAAGTGTAACTATAACAAATTACAAAAGTAGGGGGTGAAGAAGAGTATCTCTTAACTCTAAACTTTCAAGATATTTGTGTGTGTTGATTGGGGGACAGCAGCATCACTATTGAATCACAGGAATAGATCCGCCAGCTGCAACAATCTGTTGCTCCAGCTGCAGAGATCAGACCAATTTAAAATATTACAATCTGAGGGGGGATAAATAATTACAGTAATTCACCAAAATTATGTTTTGCAATTAGCACTTAAGCTCCATAAATTAGGTTCTGAAAATACTGCAGCCCACATAAAGATTTGAGTTTTCGATGTTTTTGAAGATTTATATTTATCAATAAATGAATTTCCCATCAGGTAGAAATAAATAATCATCACCAATTCAGCATTGGTAGTCCAGCAACCATCTTTAACTTACCTGGAATAAGGTTTGAAGTTTGATTTTCAACTGGTTGTACTCGTGATTTACTTGCTGAAGACATCTCACACACCTGCAACAACATTCCTTTAATGAATCAACTTCTTCCACAGCAAGGCATAAATGAATTTTAACTAGAAAGCAAAAGGCTAGAATGATAATAACATCCAGAAATATGCTTGCAAAAGTTAAGAACAGCACAATTCTTGGCTACATGCTTCTTCAAAAACGTCCGAACTCATTAGTCATTACATTCTAATTTGTGAGAAAATAAAATTTCATCTTCAAGACAACAGATGAAAGCGTTTTAAAATTTGTTGCTATCCACATATAGACCTCTAACAAGCATTTAGGATAAAGGCTTTCATGAAATGCCTGCAGCACAATGACCATAGCCCCTTTTTTTTTTCAGACGCCGGGTTCTTCGTAAATGAAGGCTGTCATGTGATTGAAAAATATTTTCGAAATTGTATAAAAACTGCATGAATTTTCATTGTTTTAAGGGCACAAAAGAATAATTAAAAAAAGTGCAACCATTATCATTACCTGTCACGATCCTGAGCCTCACAATAAGCTCTGAAGGCTATGCATGCGTTTTTAATTCTTGCGGCACCCATGCTGTTAACAACAGGAAACAGTTTTTGAGTAAGAAACACTGTAGAACACAAAATGCAGGCACACAAAACAAAATTGAATATCTTCATAGTTTCAAGTGATCATTGCATTAAATAACAGGCATTAGTTAAAGAGATATATAAACCCTTGCTCCGTTACCATACTGCCTATATGGGCCTTGGACTGTTACACAATAGTAAATGGTATTTTTTTTATACCCAGTATCTCCCTGCTTCTCCAGTCAGCATGCATATGTTTTTTTGTTAAACCACCATGTATATTTTTAGTTGGCCTTATTCAACCTGAGTCTTTCAAAACTCTTACTTATCAATTTGTATAGTGGTGAAAAAAAAAAGTTGACTATAGTATAGTGTATGTCTTATCCTTTCAATACTTAAGTTGAAAGCAATGATCTTTCAGTTGGATTTCTAAATATTACCAGGTCCTTAAACATCGGTTATAATTTGCAGATATAGGTCCTTAAATTACTTCATTTGTAATTTATTGGAAACAACTTTGAAAATAAAAACAGTTCCTTAAAGTTTGTAAGAAGTCCCTAGTATAAGCACAGATGAATTAAATGAACAAACAATGATATATTCATCCAAATACCTGGAACTGCTACCCTTCAATTGATGAACATGAGAATCCACCTGTTTAAAATCCCCAGCCCGGGTTTCCCTGCAATAAAATAAAATCAATTGAACTTAATCAAGCAATCTCTTTAACACCATTTAAAAAAAAAAAAAAAATCCCTTATCCTACTTCTCTCTGGTAATCCATGGAAGCATTAGCAGAAGCAAATACTTTGATCAAAATCAACTAAAATCCAGTAATGTAAATAGAGGCAATAAAAACTCACAAAGCTCTGGCCATATTGCCAATTAGCTTCTCACAATCATCAAAGAAGAGAGAAGCAACCTCCATAACAAAATCAGGACTGCTTTCATCTTGCAGTTTTCTCAGTTGAGTAAACTGGTCGTCCACATATCCCTTATCAAAATCAACAAAAACCCATCACCAGAAAATCCCAAAATAAGTAATTCATTTCAAGATTCATTCAAATTTAGAAATATCCATATCATATCATAAACAAATCCTCTCGTTTATTCAATTATAGTAATTCGGAATTAAAACAAATCCGATATCATAAAGTCAAATCGGTTCAAAATCGATATACAAATGAAATGAAATACTAACTGACCTCACGGTACAGAGAAGCTGTGAAATCCGCTACTTGTCTCTGCAACTGACTGAGGACGTCCATGGAGAGCTTATTGGAAGTGACAGTAGTATAAGGCTACTACTGTATAACTACTAGTAACAGACTAAGTTAGGAGGAGAGAGGAGAATCTGAGAGATAGGTTATTTTGGTAAATGTGGACAATTTTAAGGAAACCTATAAATCACTTGCCCAAATTGGATTTCCTTAGATTTCTAGGCTTTTATTGTTTGGACTATTTTTGTTTATATACTCGAGTATTTATATTGACTTTTTATTTTATCCAACCCTAAACCGTTTTTTTTTTCTTTAAAAAAATTATGTATGATAATTTTAAATTAGATAATTTTCCCAAAATGTTAGAACAATTTAATTAGTACGTGACTAAATTTTAATATGCTATATATTTTTAATTTTAAAACAACAAACACTAAGCAAGACATTAGTTTTATAAACGGATATATACTTGTATTCATTTTTAAAAAAAAAAAAATCTAATTATTTAAAACGTTTTCTCTTTTTTTTCTTTTTAAGAAATATGATATTCTATTTCATGCGTTTTGGTTAACCATAACCAACCCAGTAAGGAGGTAATAGAATTAATTAAATGGTATTTACTTTGCAAATAAACAATTGCCTTTTCTTGATACATATCTAAGACTTTAGTTTGAATTATTGAACAAAAGTAAACTTTAGAATCGCCATTAGCATTCAGAAACTTCATGTAAATTTAGGGACAGATGGTGCATATTTCAGCCAATTAAAAAACATCACCAGCACGGAAAAGCATATTTGCCAGACAACAACCCACACAGTTGGCACACATTTAAGGGAAATTGAATAAAAAGCATAACATACACGTAAAATTACTAATGAATTCGGTAATTTCCGACAAAGACTGCAGTATTGTACAACGTGGCAGCAGTTAACATTAACAAACAGCATATGAGAACAAAATATAAATTATGTTTTCTTTTCCTTTTTTTCTTTTTTTTTTTTTGTTTTTCCCCTCTTCTGTTGGCATAAAAACAAAATATACAGTTATACAGGTTGGAGAGAACTAGTTCACGCCTAGATTCATATGTACAGACTGTTAACAGAAGGTTCCAGGTAATCTAATTCTGGGTTTATACTTCACCTGTTGCCCACAGGTGGTACCCTCCAGAAATTTAAGAATTTTCATCTACAGAATATACATAGGAGAGGAGAGAGAGGGAAGAGAAGATTCCATTGGCAATACCGTAATTTCACTAGTCACCCCACTTAATACCACTACTCCCATGGTCAAAATATTAAATATTGATTATGCTCATGAGTTCCACCGCTCTGCTGCTTTTCACTTTAATACGGAAAGCAGATCAACCTGCCAATACAAAAGATTACGCATATTGAATTGAATGGAGGAAATCCACTAAGTAGAAAAACCAAACTTTAAATCATGCATTTTATTTTATTTTTTAACACCGCCATTTTAGTTTTGAACATAAATGATGATATAGTACGAACCTTCCTCAGAAAAGGCAAACATGCCGCCGAGAAATTCATCATTCTCCTCGTCTTCTTCGGGCTTTTCCTTCTCATGGTGGCTACTGCTGCTGTCGACATCATCAGTTGTGAACTCAGTTGACTTGCAGCATTGGTTATGAGTTAATGCCTCACAATGTTCCTCCAGAAAGGTCAGTCGAAAATCTAAATGATTCTCTGGTGATGGAAGAGTGGCCTCTCCTACAAGGACATTCTTGTCCGAATTATAACTATCTGCAGTTGACACAGAATGATTGCCATTTTCATTGACATTCGAATTTGGAACTACTCCGGTAAATATCCTTCCAGCAGAAAACAAGTAACTTGTTGAGGGAAAACCAGGTCCCATACAATTGTTAAGTTGAGCATCTGCATTTTTTGGTTGCTCAGGAGGAGGAAACACAGTGGCTGAGTTTTTATTCAGCGCACTAGACTCAACAGTCACTCCTCTTCTTTCCTGGTGCTGGTAGTAATCATTCAGATTCTGACAAGTGGGCAAGAAAGATTTCTCACAATTTATTTGATCAAGATCTAGCAGATGCTCAATCCTTCTTGATGAACCTGATGAAAATTATTCAAAGTTTACTGATTTCAGCAAAACATCAAAACCAGAATATGTGAAATTCCCAAGCAGGCTCCAACTGTCACTTAGACAACTAAAGTATTCCTCTTATTTGACAACCACTGATTTATGTCAGAGGTATACTGGAGAGATTCTATTATAACCAAATTTCCATAATCGATTTCAAACTAAAGGAAGGGCATGATTTATACATCTAATATCTTACCACATTCAGAGCTTTCAGTTGAGCTAAGTGATTGTGGCTGTGAGTGACAAACAACAGTTTCCTGTGCCATCTTGCCGTCAACATTATGGAGCTCTGATGCTGGTGAATGCAAATATCTAGCTCCATTGAGGCCTCTGAAATTATAACAATTAGGCATAATTCACTCAAATGACAAGGAATAGTTTGTCTTCTGTTAGCAACACCTCTTAGAAAATAACTGTGTACATAATCAGGACACATCCAATTCCAGAATAAGAAAACGAGAAGAAAAAAAACTGGGGCACAGTGCACATATACTCTAGCCACCGGAATTTATAAGTAAATATTTAAAGCTAGTGTCAACCATACATTATATACAAGGTAAGTAATTACCTGTTATTCCACGCTGATTTGATGCTATGGAATTGATCAAAAACTGGCAACAATTCCTTCCGCTTTAATTCAATTTCATGGACAGTAACCTTTTCAATTTCCAACTCTCCACTGCCACAGGTATGGACTCCAGGACAATCCATCACATAGAAGGAAATCTATGCAAATTGGAGAAGAATAAATCATGCGTATCATACATGACAACATATGAAGGGAATCAAAACTTCAGTTCAAAATATACCTTAGAATTTTGCCATATTGGAAGCCTTAACGAGCTTACATGAACCTCCGCATTCGAAATGTACCAGTGGGATCTATCGTGAGGTTTAACAGAATGAGTTTTCTCAGGTTTTCTTTCACTCCCTTCACCATTGATATCCAGAAAATCCATGCAAAAGTCATCCTCAGAACCATGTGTTTTTTGCATTGTTTCAAAAGCATCTTGTCCTCTGATACCCCCCAAAATGACTTCCTCTCTTTCTGACCAATCTGATCGTCTACATACATCCCACCATTGAACAGGTTCAACTTTTACCTTCAAGTCATCCTCTTGTATATGAACATATGAAGCTGGTCGAGTTCTTCCACCACTTTCACCTGATTCTAATCCAATAGATGGAAGAAGCTCATGCTGGACTACATGACCTGATGGAGTGTAAACTAAGACATGCTCCAAGGAACAGGCACTGGTGTTAAAATTCTTAACATTTGGAGATATAGAATTATGGAAGATAGCAGCAACTGCACCAGATGGTACAAAAACCTTCCCTGCTGCAGAGCCACTGGCACTGCCAACTGTATTAAGCCACCCAAAACTACTATATTTTATTCTGCTCACCACAGAAAGTGAAACAGGTGGTGGAGGAGAAGAATGCTGATTAATCATGTAGGACGAAGTAGACCACCAAGGCAAAGATAAAACTGGATATAGGTATGGTTCTTCACCCATAGCATTGAGAGATTGAAAGCCAGAATCACCACCAAAAGGTGATAAAGTGAAGACATGACAGGTTCCCTTGGATGAAACAATTGCAATCCACTGACTGTACTGACTAAAGCATATATCCTGGATAATCTGAATACACAAATGCTTACATATGAACACACACACAAGTGGGGAAAAGAAAGTAATTAACAGCAAATACTAACAGCTGATGTTAATCCACGATGTAACTTGTAAAGATGCACATGAGAAGAGCTCCAGTCATAGTTTTGAACACCTGATCCACTCCGTGAACAGGATGGCATAATTCGGAAGATATTTATGTTATTTCCATACACTGAAGCAGTAACCAGCAAGGTCCCACTTGGGTCAAAACCTAGTGCAGATATTGGACTGGTATGAGCTTTAAATTGAGATATAACAACTCGGGAAACAAAATCCTTAACGACAACCTGCATGAAACATTTTAACCAAGAAAAAAAAATTAAACCAATAAATACAAATCACCCTGAAACTTCTGCCATATTTATTTGAGAAAGAACCAATGTAAGTACCACTACTTGCATCATATCATCCTTTTTTACTGTTTTGCTTTCTTCCATGGGCTAATTGAAATACTGGAGTTCATAGACAACATAACATGAAATCTAGTAAAAAACATTGATTCTGGCTCCAAACACTATTAATGTCATGCTGGAGAATAAATCAGACAGCTTTTTAATATATACTTGTGCATATGCAAGTAAGCATGTCATATAAACTAATTTCTAGAGTTCGTTGATAAATTTGCCATGTCACATGTCATTAAAGCATCCAAGACAAGCCTCCACCACCTCTTAACCAGTTATCTGTATAGCTTATGGTTCTAGAACTTGAATAAACTGTATAAATGTCAAATCAATCATAACACTCCACATTATCACACATATATTGTGATAACAATAAGCTGCACCATCACTAGCATCTTAAAATTAAAAATTACAAAAGGTTTAATGAAATCACCCTTGAAAGCTCATATTCAGAATAATGACTAGATTTTCGAGACATCGGACATGATTATACTGATCTTTTCTGGTTTTAGTAGAAAACTTACCACCCCTGCACTGTTATCAATATCTGATCCTGCAACCCTACCAACTTTCCAGCCTGAATTTGGTGAAACTGGAGAATTAGACCCGTCAGGAAGCAGCTCGTGACAGTATTTAGACAATGTTTTGTATCCCATGTCCCCTAGATTGATTATTCCAGCTGCAAGCTGTTTGCTAGATTCCATCGCATAACGGGCCACCAAATTGCTACTGCTTGGTGATGTAGATGGACTAACACCCGGAGATGGAGATATATTTTGGGGGCTTAAGCGGGCAGAATTTGAAATCAGGGGGCTGTTTGAAGCATAAGCTAACCACCTTGAACCCACAGCTAGCGGACCATAACCTACATTGACCCCAATTGTTCCTTGTCCAGCCAACTGAGGAACAGGACAGGTAAGGACACTGAATTTACTCTCAAGAGTGAGAGGATCAATACAATATATCTGCCACCAAATACGAAGAACAAGAGTAAGATAAGAGTTGGTACAACTAAGGGTGTATAACATTCAATTCATAAAAATCAAAACCTTCATTAGTTTACATATCATAATAATACTGCATCATTTGATAAAGCGAAAATGCTGCATCATATTTGATGAACGGAAATGTTGAGTAAAGTGAGTTCCAATTACCCAACTACCTCTAAATATTCAATTAAATTGTGACAATTGGTCAATGAAATTATTCATTGTCAAAGCTAAACATCCATATGAATTGGGGAAATAGAAACACTGTAGCTACTGCCAAAAAAGGTGAAACTTAGCTTAATGAAATTGAATACATAATAGAATTCTTAATTCTATATATTCCAATGCCAAACCCTAACTTTAATAATGCAAATCTGCATGAGTAGAAACACTGATTGCTCATGCATTTCTAGAAGACCTAAATATCTAACATCCTTGAGGCTCAAAATTACACACAGAAAAGAAGAAGTCAATTAGCAAGACATCCTGGAAGTATGGGCAAATAACAGGAAAGCTCACTAGCTTTTATAGACAGGAAAGCACTTACTTGAGTTGCAAGGCCCACTGCTATAATTCGGGGACTGCATCGTACCATACACACTGATGAGCGAAATCTCAAAACATGCACAAAACTGTGAGATTTAAGGGAATAAAACCGAACAGATGTGGAAGAGTTGACATAGTTTCCTAACTGAGACTCAGTATTATTCTCTCTACCTATCCCAACAGGACGACCCTGGTGTTGCCCAACATTAAAACTGTTGGAATCATCCCCTGCAACTACCAACAGCAAAGGATGTGAAGATTTGAATCCTTCAGGGCCATCAGACTTTGAAGGGAAGGGCTGCATCTGTAAGAATGAAACTGGAACACCACGCTTTGAAACCAATTCACTAAATTTAGAAGCATCCTCCACGTCAAGAACTTGAAAGCCATTACGATAACCAAGTAAGAGAACACGCTTAAAAACAGATGGACCTAACTCCAACCTATCAAACCCGGCCCAGGTTACCTGCTCACAAACAGAAAATTTAAGATAGCTTCAGGTGAACATTAGTCTATAGAAAAGATACTTGGAAAGAAGACAATAACAAGTGGTGCAGCAACGAGTTCAATAGAAATACTACTTGGTGAATATGATAAGTGACGCTGTGACAGTACTAGGTGTTGGACCGAAATCATGACAGAGTTCGTCCGAAAACAAAAAACAATGGGAAAAGAAAATTGATATCTGTATAAGACTTCAAATGCCGATTCCTGCCAGTACATAATTCAAAGAAGCAAACATTTTTAGGTTTTTGTAATTCAGGATTTAAAGCTCAAAGACATCCATCTTTCAGCTCCATTCAAAACAAAACCAGTGTCATGCCTAAGTGAATAAAAATATTTCCTGCATTCAACAATAAACTGGAACAAGTTCTGAAAGAAGAGATTTTCAAATATCAAATCTTTACAGATAACCCAAACATCCATCCTTCAGCCCCATTCAAACTGAACCAGTGTCATGCTCAAGTCAATAAAAACATTTCCTGCATTCAACAATAAACTGGAACAAGTTCTGAAAAAAGAGCTTTTCAAATATCAATTCTTTAGGTGACAGATAACCCAATGCATTGAGCACTGCAATTATCAGCTGGTGAAATTAGCTAATACATAAACCGAGGCACAATTTGGAACTCTAAAACAGAAGAACCAATATAAGTTGAGAAAGTTAGTAAACACATTGAAGAAAGTGGTTTGGACTAAAGTAGACAAATGCGCAGAACAATCATTACCATCCAGTAACGGGTACCTGGAAACAAGCAGATTAAGACAGAAAATGACATTGAATTTCATGGAAGAAAACAAATTTAGTTCCACAATAACTTTGCAAAAGTTTGGCACTGAACAGAACAAATGGAGGAAAACTACAAAAGGGATCAACAAGCAACCAAAATCAACAACTAACTTGAGCAATTTTATTAGTGGAAACATTAGGAGTAGGTTGAACTGAACAATCTACTTCTAGAGTCAAGACATGCCGTAACATAACAATGTGTTGACATGTAAATTATCCAGCCAATAGATTACTAAAAAACAACCAGCAAAATAACTACAAAGAATCGTTGAAGCAACCAAAGCACAAAATTAGAGTAGCATCTGCTAGAAATTCCGACTTAACCTTAAAAGAAATCATAACAATCTAGAAGAAAGTTTCCGCAAAAAATACCTGATCCTTTTGATCCTCGATGGAAGTTGAAATTGAAGCAGCGACTGAAGCGCCAGCAGAGCGAACAGTAGAAGCGACGGTGCTAGCATTGGTAGACACAGTTTTGAGGCAAGAAGAGATTATCCTCAAGGAATTAGGCAACAAGCCATTATTCTTACTCTTTCCTTTCCTCATCCTCCACCTTCTTCTAAACTTGTCTCAACCACCACGGACTCGCTAAACGACTCCTTCTCTACTACTCCACCACCATCACCACCGGCTTCCTCAGCCACCGCCACGGCCGCCGACGAGCATCGCCGATCTTCACCGATGATCGGATATATCATCCGATTCTCGGATCGCTACCAAACAAAAAATCAAAATCAAAATCCACAGAACTTTTACTTTTGGTTTCTTATCCTCGGTAGAGAGCAAACTTTTCTTTGACTTGAAGCACTTAGTAAAAGACTATATAGGGCGATCTCCGTCTTGTCTGGCAAGTTTTTTGCATTTTGATTTTATTTTTTTTGTGCATAATCAGCTTGTAATTGGATGTACTTGCTTTTTCTAGTCTCGCTTTCTTCTCTACTCTCTCCTCTATAGGCTAGAACTCAGCGCCTGTGCCTGTAATTTTCAATTTCTTTTTTTTAATTTACTGTTCCTAATTTGATTTTTGAAGAGATGGATAATTATAAGTAGATATTTAATTTTTTAATTAATTAAAATTGCGGGGCTTAAGGAAATTAAGAGGGTAATTGTGGCGTGTGGATATATCTCTTATCGTGGCGCCGAAGCGAGAGCGAGAGAGAGTTGGGAGTTTGTGTTTTGTGTCAGAAATTTTGATTTTGATAAGCAGTGACAGGGACTGTTTATATATTGGTCGATTAAAGATAAAAAACTTTATATTATAAAATAAAAAATATATTAGAAAAAAGGAAAAATATGAAAACAAAAACGGCTTTCGTGGGCTTTTTTTCGACATGGGCCTTCATTGGGCTAGTTATCGGAAAATGGAGATTGGAAGTAGGAAATAAACGAGTGAAATTTTTTGATTTCTTCCGGGAGCGGATGATTCTAAATCGTATCCAATTTGGCTAGATACTAAATATAAGTAAGCGGAAAGCACAAAAAGGCTAAATGGAGAGAATAAAGGCCCCGCGCTTCATTAGCTCTGCTCCGGAATTTCAATTGCACTTATATTTATCACTGTAGAGCTTTCTCCAATTAGAGATTTCCTGAAAAAAGGATTGCATTTTTTATACGAGTTGGACAAATAAAGAAATTTCTCGTGAAATCAAGTTTTTATTCTGTACATATGCCAGATCATGAATTAGTAATTACATCCAATCTTAAAAAAATCTCTGCCTAAGGTCTTTTTATTGATGATAATGACTATTCCTATTTGAAGTAGAAAACAATAGACAATTTTTTGGATATTTGTACTAAAATCTTTGAATTAGCTATAATTTCTTCCTTCAAAACGAAACTAGATCTTGTGGAATCATTTAGTGATATACCAAAGAATAAAATACAAATCCGATAAATTTATATTCATTTTCATCTTTAGGAAAGAAAATAAAAAATGTGCATTACAAATTTTTAGCACAATTTATATATTTGCGATATAAATAACTATCGGTTTAATAGACCTTTTCTTTTATGGTTTATATTCCAGGTTGGGTTAATCTCTGTAAGTAAAGTAAGAAACAAGTTTTCAGTTACCATATTTATTTTTTCAGCAACTAAATTTTTTTAATAAGCAATTAAATATAAAATAAACAAAATATAAAAAAAATAAACAAATAATAGTTAACAAATTTAAAATAATTATAATTAATAAAAACAAGTGCAAACAAGAAACGAACAGTAAATAAAAAAATTGACATATTTCATAATTTTTAAAATCATCAATATAAAAAGAAAATTACTAACTAATTTTGTTATATTTAAAAAATGGAGAAAAGCTTATATTATAAGCCAATTTGAAACTTAGAGTAGTAGTCATTATATTTCCCAGTTTTCTGGTTGCTGTTGGTCTCTATATTTGGTTGGTAATATATTTAAGCATTTAAGATTTTGATTGCCTTATTCTTTGTAAAAATTTTCTATTGTTATACTGTTAAAAATTTATTTATTTTTAAATAAAAACTAATATATTAATTTTTCTATCATTTTAAACATGTTATTGTAAACTAATTATTTATTGTTTGTCAATGACATTTTTAGAGTATATTATTGAATGCATTTCTTTTGTGTATTTAAATTACCGCTCCTTTAACATGTACTTTCAAATGTAATATTAATTTAGGTGTGAATTTGGATGGTTCTTTTGGTTTTACAAAGTATATACAAGGCAGCGGTGATAGTGGAGTCTTTGTGCAGTAGAGAAGCTTTTAGTTGGTTAGAAGAGTACATTTGACATGGATTATTAGATTTTATATGATGCGGTGAAAAACAGTCTATGTCAACAACATTATATTTTTTTTAATTTTGCTGAATGATTATAAGATTTTATTGAGTAAGCTTCAATTGATTAGTTTTTATTTTAGCAAAGGGATAATTACGATTGGGTTTCTGAGATTTTGTCTAATAGGCTCGTTGGTCCTCCTATTTTCAAAATTGTATCGACAGGTCCCTAACTTTTTAATAATAGACTCTCAGGTCCTTCCGTCCACTTTTTCCGTTAGTCAACAAAAAGTCAACGTTTTTTTTTTCAAAATGACAAAAATATTTTAGTTTATTTGAATCGAACCAGACTAATTAAACCCAATTTTAAATCAAACCACAATAAAAATTTAAAATGTTCAAACTCAAAACCTTAAAAAAGTAAAGCTACATGTTAACCAACTACACCAAGATACCTTTAAAGTATTTAATTGACGTGATAAGATTTTATTGTGTAAGATATAGCTATTCGCCTTTTATGACTATAACAATTATCTATTCTTTCAATTAAGATTTTATTAAATAATTACATATTTATTTTTTTATCATCCTAGACAAGTTTGAAAGTTAGAAGAAAAAATTTAACTTTTCCGAAAAATTAAAAAGATTTTATAGAAAATTGAGTGTTTATTTGGAGAAATTAACAAATATTAGAAAACTCATATTTTTAATTCAAGGAAATGAAATATTTATTAGAGAAAAAAAATCATTGAATTTTTCTGTTGACTAACGCCATTTTTGACGGAAGGACCTA
>CANUEY010387643.1:0-50553 GCA_948099555.1 Croton setiger
TAGAAAACTCATACTTTTATTTGGATAAATTAACAAAAATTAGAAAACTCATATTTTTTAGTCAAGGAAATGAAATATTTATTGTGAGACCCGATGATACAATTTCCAAAATAGAGGGACCCCAGAGTACATTAGGCTAAACCTCAAGGACCTCGATGATACAATTTCCAAAATAGAGGGACCACAGAGTACATTAAACCAACCCTAAACCCAAAAATAATTACCCCTAAAAAATATGAGTTTTCTAATTTTTGTTAATTTATCCAAATAAAAGTATGAGTTTTCTAATTTTTGTTAAGTTCTCAAAATAAACACTAAATTTTCTGTAAACTCTTTTTAATTTTTCGGAAAAGTTAAACTTTCCCTTCTAACATTTAGACTTGTGTAGGATGATTAAAAAATAAATATGTAATTATTTAATAAAATCTTAATTGAAATAATAGATAATTGCTATAGTGATAAAATGTGAATGGTTGAACCCTTTACACAATAAAATATTATCACGTAAGACTAACACACTAAAGTGTTGTGGTGCAGTTGGTTATCATGTTGCTTAATGTGTTAAAGGTCTTAGGTTCGGATCCTTTTTAAGTTGTTTTTTATTTTTATAGTGAGTGGGACCCACAGGTTTATTTAATAATTAGGATGGTCTGATTCAAATAAATCATGGTTCGATTCAAATAAACCAAAGGGTAATTTGGTCATTTTGAAAAAAAATGTTGACTTTTCCATTGACTAACGGCCAAAGTGGACGGAAGGACCTGAAAGTCTATTTTTTCAAAAGTTAGGGACCCGTTGATATAATTTCCAAAATAGAGGGACCTACGAGTTTTTTGGGCCAAACCTCAGGGACCCAAAAGTAATTACCCCATAAAAAATTATGCAAAGTGGTCCAGGCTTATGCACTTAGCTATAGGTGGCAAGGGGAGGCTTAGGCACATCACTGCCAACCCCCCGCCGATAACAGATCATGAGTACCAAAAGTGGGCCAGGAAGACACAACTGTTATCTACGGGATCATTGAAAATATAGATTTAAATCTGGTAAACCAATATTTGGATTTCCCTACTGCAAAGGATCTATTGAAAGGAATAAAGGCAATGTATAACAGCAGAAGAGATGACCTGCAAGTATTTGATCTCACTATTAGGGCTAATACTTTAAAACAAGGCACGAATTCCACCGAAAGCTTTTTTAGCAAACTGTCAGCGATCTGGAAAGAGATCAATAAGAGGGAACCAAACCTTATGAGGGATTCAGAAGATATCACAATCTATAATGATATGGTTCAAAAACAGAGATTATACTAGTTCTTAGTAGGAATCCATGACGATTTCAATAAGGATAGAAGATATCTCCTTAACAGAGACTTTCTGCCTTCTGTTGAAACTGCCTACGCAGCCATAAGGAGAGAAATCAATAGAAGATTGATTTTAAGAAAAGATGAGATATCTTCATCGGGGTTGAACCCCTTAGATTTTGGAGGTGGCCTAGTAACTAGAGGCCAGTCAAACAATGCCAGATTTAGGGCGAAGTAATCATCCCAGTAGGGAACGACAAGGAAACCCTAAAGTGCTCTCATTATGGAGGTAAGAAGCACACCCGCAAGAGGATTCTTGAAGAATGACTAAAGGGACGGAATAAAAAGCGGGCAGATCGCGTGGAGAAACCAGGCCCAAACATGATGCACTGGGTAAGATTTCTAGAAGGCAGCTGGCTCATGAACCAAACAAGCCCAAGAATCTGTAGGAAATAAACATAGGGTTTGTGAGCTTGGGTAATGCAAAAATAGCCTAGTCTAGTCAGCTTCCTGAACATATATTTCCACAGGCCCAAATATTTCAATCTAAGGAACAAATACATAATAGACTACCTAATCTTGAGACCCATCAGTCACAAACTAATTCATGAAAATTAAAGGACTGGATTTTTTACTATGGGGCTATAAATATAATGTCATATGACGTCCTTGACTTTCACACTCCTACTAAATAACAAATAACCAAGGTTCAGGTAGCAAATGAGAGCCTTGTCCCAGTCAAAGGAGATGGTAGTATTGATGTTCTGCCATCATTAAAATTAAAAAATTGTCTTATGTGCCTGCTTTATCACACAAATTACTGTCTATTAGTCATTTAACCAAGGAACTTAATTGTAAAGTTTTGATGTTTCCTACTTTCTGTATGGTATAGGATATTCAGACGGGAAAGATTATTGGGCGTGACACTAAATGAAACGAGCTATATCATGTTAACGAAGTCAATCAACACGGACTGCAACGCTTGCTCACGGGACTACTGAACGACAGACTTAGCTCTGGCATCGTTGCTTAGGTCATCCATCTATAAAGTATCTCAAAATTTTGTTTCCAAATTTATTTAATAATGGTCATTTTGCTTGTGAGACATGTATTCTTATAAAAAGCCATAGATAGCCTTTCTTTCCTAGTAATACTAGAATTACTACTCTATTTTCTCTTATCCATTCTGATGTGGGGGTTCTGCTCTAGTGAAATGCTTTTCTATATTTTCTTCTATTTATTGATGATTGTATTCGTATGACCTGAGTTTATTTCCTTAAACATAAATATGAAGAGTTTGATAAGTTTGTCTTTTTTTTACAACCTGATTCAAATATAATTTCAAACACGTATTAAAGCCCTGAGGTCTGATAACAGGGACAAATATAGAAACCATAAATTTCAAAACTTTATCAGAGAAAATGGACTCAAAAATCAAACTTCTTGCCCATATTCTCCAAAAAAAAAAAAAAAATAGAGTGGCTAAAAAGAAAAATAGAATTCTCCTTAAAATTACCAAAGCTATAATGATCGAGCCTAAGTACCTCAACATTACTGGTTTGAAATAGTTTCCACCGCCACATATCTTGTTAATCGTCTCCCCACCAAGAGTCTCCAACTTAAGACTCCTTTAGATACCTTATCTTCCTTTATCAGTCTACCATCAGTATTATCTTTGTCACCTTGTGTCTTTGGGTGTACTGTTTATGTTCATGTTCCTAGGAGTAGTCAAACTAAGCTGGATTCTTGTGCTATTAAATGCATATTTATTGGCTATGAGTCCAATAAAAAAGGGTATCGTTGTTTTGACACGATTTTCAACAAATTATTCATTACCATGAATTGTGACTTTATTGAAACTGAATATTATTTGCACACCCAATTAAGTGGTTAAGGGAAGAACTCTAATCAAGTTTTTGACCCACTAAATGGGATGCCCAGTCCAATACTATCTGAAATTGTTCCAACAGAACAAGTAGGCAGTTCCACCGGTTTAACTTCGGACAACATGGAACAGCTTGAAATCTACAATGCCAACAGACAATATATCTTTTTACTTGAGGTTAGTGATTCTCAATCAGAAGTGCCTTCATCGAATATTCCTATTACTAACCCTACAGCTTCAAAAGAACCACAGATTGATAGATATGTTTTACCTCCTAGAAGAAATAGAGGGGTCTCACCTAAGAGGTATGAACCAGAATATGAGCCTCGTAATTTGAGATATCCAATGACAAACCTAGTAAGGGGGAGCTTATCCAGAATGGCAAGAGGATTCGAAGCCTCCTTATACTCTGCAAATATCCCAAGATCAGTGTAGGAAGCGCAGAATGATCACAGGTGGAGACAAGTTATGGAAGAGGAAATGAATGCCCTAGACAGAAAAGACACCTAGGAAAAATGTAAAATGCGAGCAGAGAAAAAACCAATTGGCTGCAAATGGGTTTTTTTTGTTAAACATAGAGCAATTGGAACAGTGGAAAGATACAAAGCGAGATTGGTGGCTAAGGAACTCAGACATATGAGATTGATTATTCAGAGAATTTTTCTCCAGTAGCCAAAATTGATACCATTAGGGTACTACTGTCTGTGGCAGTAAATAAAGACTACATTTACATCAATTTGATATGAAAAATGCTTTCTTGCACGGTGAATTAGAGGAGGAAGTGTATATGTAAGCTGTACCAGGTTTTTCAAAGAGCTTTAAAGCTCAAGAAGGCATTATATGGCTTAAAACAATCTCCCCGTACTTGGTTTGAGAGGTTTACTTCTGTCATGAAAAGGTATGGATATCACCAAAACAACTTTGATCACACACTTTTTCTCAAAAGAAGAGGGGAACTGATAACTTGTCTTATCATATATGTGGATGACATGATTATCACAGGAAATGATCAAGAAGAGATTGTAACCTTGCGAGGTAAACTTTTTAAAGAATTTGAGATGAAAGACTTGGGTAAACGAAAATATTTTTTGGGGATTGAAGTTCTCAAGTATAAGAAGGGAAACTTTATCTCGTAAGGGAAATATATTCTGGATCTCCTAACTGAGGCAGATATGTTAGGTTGCATGATGGTTGAAATGCCTATAGTGGTTAACCATGGACTGAAGATTACTGAAGGGGCTAAGTTAGCAAACAAGGGGCAATACCAAAGACTGGTTGGAAAGCTGATCTATTTATCTCATACTTGGCCAAATATTGCTTATACTGTTGAGGTTGTGAGCGAATTTATGCATAAACCATAGGTAGAACATTTAGAAGCAGTACTCAAAATATTTGGTACCTAAAGGGATTATCTGGGAAAGGGATCATATTCTGGAGAAACGGTTATCTAGATATACAGACCTTCACTGATGCAGATTAGGCTAGGAATTTTATTGACAGAAGGTCAACCTCAGGGTATTTTACAATGGTTGGAAACAATTTGGTTGCCTGAAGGAGTAAAAGAAAGTAGTAGCTTTATCTAGTGCTGAAGCAGAATTTCGAGAAATTGCTCATGGTCTGGCTGAAGTACTTTGGATAAAGAAACTAAGACAAAAATAGGTTTTCCTCCAAATACTGCTTGTAAGTTATATTGTGTAACAAGACAACAATAAGCATCTCAGAGAACCTAGTGCAACATGACAGAACAAAGCATGTGGAGGTTGATAGACATTTCATTAAGGAGAAGTTAAAAGATGGAAGTATATTGTCTTCTGTTTGTTCGATCTGAAGGTCAACTGGCAGACATTCTCACTAAAACAATTCCTAACACTATGTTTAATCATTATTTGGTCAAGTTGGGCGCAGAAGACCCTACGGTCCAACTTGAGGGAGAGTGAAGAAATGCTAGTTGTAAATAGAAGAAACAAAAGAAAAAGAATTTTATTAACATAAGAATTTGATTACAATCGTTTCTTACAAATATTACAATTCGTTTCCTACTAGTATTAGAACAATACACCAATTGTAAATCTATATAAATTGTACAAAGATTACAAGAGAAATAACAAGTTTTTGATTCTCCTTCTTCTTCAATCTTTCTTCTGATATTGATTTAACACTAAATAGGTTTGTAATTTAAATTTTATTTGTGTTTTTAAATTATTTATAATTTTAATATGTTTAAACAGTTAAAGATTTATTAAATGGGGTATGTTAAATGGGTACCCATAAATATCTGTGCATAGTAATAAACGGATTTGGTAAGATGCATAAAAAATTTCACGATTTTTTGTGGATTTGTTATGAGTATAGATAAATGGATTTGGAACGGGTAGTAGTGATTTTTGTTGATATTCGTTCTGTTGTCATCCCTAGTTATTATCGAGGTTAAAGCTTTTGCTATAGTTTTTGGCAATTTTCTCCATGTCTAGCAAGCTTTTTTGGTGATTGAAGCTTCTGCGTTTTCAACTAGTTTCAAGCAATATAACATGGAAGCTCATCGGAAAATTGAAGTCGTTTGGTTTTAAATTGATTTCGAATAGGCTTCTTCTGTTTTCTGGTGATGACAAGAGTTTCATAGTCTGGATTTCATAATCAGTCGTGCTACCGGTCACTGATTATCGAGCATTTTGTTAGCTCATTGGTCGGAAGCAAGGACAAGGTGGCATTTGTGCTCTTTTGGCTTGCCGGTAAAGAGAATCGTCTAGGTTGCATGATGATTTGCGTCGTGTTTCTGTTTTGATCATCTGTTTTTTATTATTTAAATGTCCTCATACAGTTCTGAAAATAAAGAATATTTTTTTTTCTCTTTTTCAATTATTTGACTGGTCATTTTGAGAAAATAGAAGAATTGTTGATCGTGTCCTTAAAAAAAAAAAAAGAAGAAGAAGATCCAATATTAGGCCCATTTGGGTCCAATAGAGGATTTGGTTAGATTTGAAAAGGAACATGTTCAATTGTTTCACTTCAACTAACTATGTAGGGCTTGAGTGTCCATTAGCACACACACATCAACACATGTGGGTTTCTGTCCCTTATATTGATTTTGCTTTAAGGGCAACCCAAACAAAATCCCCTTCCAAGTAAAGTACTTCTTAATCTAGCAAAATCTCCCCCTCTTCTTACAGCAACTATTTGGACTCTAAAATTTGAATAATCCAACTAAAATAACTTCCCTAACGGTCATTATTAGTCTTCATAACATCTTATGTCTGCTTCATTCCAACTGTATAATCTCTGGCCCCACATGTCCAAATAAGCCTCTCTCTCCTCTCTCTCTCTCTCTCTCTCTCTCTCTCTCTCTCTCTCTCTCTCTCTCTATATATATGTATCAAAGACCACACAATAAGACAAGTAAAGGCCTAAAGTTGAACATGGACCAGCAACCTAAATACATGAAAACAAATATACTAGGTTTTAACTTGCCACACATTTTTTACTCTCCCATAATCTTTAGCTTTTCTTGCTCTTAAATTTTATGTTTATTTTTGATTTTGCAGATTTAGCTGAGCCAGTTAAAATTTCGTCTCATCATCATCCATCGGTGAGTGTAAAATTTTGCATTTTTCAACATAAAAAACTGCAATGGAAAATGAATGATGTAAATGTAGCTTATAAATGTGACAGATTGATGAAAAGAAGCAAATGATATCAAAGGAGGAGCTGAAAATAAAAGGGGAGCTAGAGAAGGACATAGAGAATGAGTTGGAGCAAGAAATTAAAGAAGGAATATACCATCTTGCACTCAGACTACAAAGGCTTTATCAGCACCAAAAACAAAGAAGGAACAAAACTTTGCCTGTCTCTGAAATAAACATCTCCATAAAACTAGAAGAAGGAACCAATATTCAAATCAAAGAAAGCAAGAAACAAATTTCTCCTCAAAAGGGTATATTCATTAGGCCAAAATCTGCAAAGTCAGATCAGAGTTTACGACTTGATTCTAATAAGTTTGATTGGGCAAGAAGTTTAAGATCATCAGGTTCAGTTCCTTCATCCATTAATAAAAGAAAATTAATAACTAATTACTCTGCTTCTCATTTTAATATTGATTATGCTAAGAGAAATCTCACTAGAAAAGGGAATTGTGTAGCTAATGAAAACCGTAAGTTACTTGAATTAGGATGGAAATGTTGAGAACTCTTTTTTTCTTTTTCTGATTCCATTCAATGATATGTTTGTGTTAATGAATTTGAAAAGTAAATAAATTTTTTTGCTTTTTTTTTTATATACTAATTATTATTACTTTTTTTGAGAATATATAGAATAGTATTATTCTTCATCTTTAAAGTTAGTGTGAATTAGTTTCAGTTGTCTCAGAAAGTGTTTTTTCACATTTGAAATGTCCATAATATCCTTTTGTATTTACCATTAAAATGGTCTAAACATATTATAGTAAATTGCAGTCATTTTTTGTTTTTTTAAAAAAATGAATACGACTCCATATTTATCTTCTTATTAGACTCTATATATATATAGTGAAAATAAGAATACATGCAGATACAATATATCTCATTTTAATTTGATAAATTTAATTTCTTTTATTCGTTTGATAAAATCAGAGAAGAAAAAGTTACGTAAACTTAACAGCTTAAGAATTGCTTGTGGGCTTATTGTGCTAACCGATCATCCATCAAATTTTGTAATTTCATTGGATTCCAGGAAAAATATGAATATTGATAGCTGATGAAGATGATGGTGGGTTGATGATGATGATATTAAGCAAAACCAAATTTCATCATTTTTTAGGTCGAATGACCTTAGTATATTTGAATATGTTTTAAAATTGGAAAATTTGGACCTTCGTCTATTTTTACTAAACTATACTCTATTTGTATTTGATTTAGCGAGACGATTCTTAAATAAGATGCAAGGTTTGAATTTTACATTGGTCGAGATATCGTTCATTAATAGATCTCTATCCCTACAGTACTTGAATCTGAATTACTTACGGTAGAATTTAATGTAAAAATGGAAAACTCCGACCCAAAATATGAATTGGGCATAGAATTTTGATGGACAATCCAATTCACCTTAGAACTGAAAAACGCCAAAAGGAATCTAAAAATGTTAAAAACCCATGGCTACTCTGAAGCTTTTTTCCTTGGAATTCTTTAAGTATTTTGCTTTCCAAAAGTTGGCACTCCAAAAGTTCAAAAGAATCTTGAAATGAGGCCCACACCAAGAAATAAAGTTTTCTATTATTTGGTTTTTTTAGCATTGCTTAGTGTTCTAATACTTGGGAAAGACTTTCCTACCTCCAATATATTAAACTGAATCAATCAAACCTAAGAAAAAAAAAAAAAGTGTTAAATATTGGTATTCAATAACAATACACTAATCAACAAAATAATAAAATTATTCAAAAAATTTAAAATTTATTGATTTTTAAAAGAATTATATAAGATTTCTCAATTTCATATTTATTTTCTTTTAGGATAATAGCTGGAAAGAAAACTAAATCTCACAAGTTTTAAAAATGAGTATTGGATAAAAATATATGACTATAATTTAATGGTTATATATTTGGCAAGAGACTTCTGATAGCTTCTCCACTACTCATCATTTCGAATGAATTTACTTGCTTTTGCCCGCAAATCAATAGCGTTTTGAGACGGACCTTGCCTTGTTGAATCAAACAACTTGGAGTATCTTAATTATTTATAAGGCCCTGATTGCCAACTTATCATTCATGTCCTCTATTAACACAACCACGCTACGAAACTTTCACATAAATGCTTTAAGATCTCATTTTGCTCCCAACAATCTCCTCCAAATTTGTTTAGCATCTTCATGGGTATACCTGATATGAATTTGTGTTCAAACATTATGATACTCTTATTAGGTAACTTCTTATATCAATCAAATGCCTCTTCACATAGCGTAGTTGGGAAGAATTCGGTCAATTTCTATAGTAGCTTTATAGTGCTGCAAGTGGCTTTTCGAGTTTGTCCTGCCATTATACATTTAAAAAAAAAAAAAAAAAACTAGGTTCTCTCATTATTGTCCAAGATAATGTTGAATCTCCATGTCATCATTGTCCTCCCTTAGCAAGTCTTCCTTCATTCCTTGAACACCTCCTTTAACTCTGTTGTTGTTTAAGGGTTCTCACCGTCACATGTATTGGTTGCATCAATTGTCCCATAATTCTCAATTGATTCGTGGGTACTTGTGTGTACATACACTTTAAGACTAACATATACATCTTTTTTAACATTAATTAATTTAGAAGAATTGGTATCTCCTGAATCTAATAATAGTATTACAGTCAAAGGTCACATATTGGATTTCTAGTGGGAGCAATTATTTGGAGGGGAGGGGATGCAAAACTTATCCTGTGAATTCTGATTGGAACCCATGGGTGCTTGTGTGTGTGTTTGCATTAGCAAATGGTCTACTTGCTAGGAATATGAGATTCATTTGTCTCATAGCCTTCTTTCCATCCCTCACCACTGACTACCTCTCTTTGCTTAGCATATTTACTTCTATCTACGAGTCCTTCACTGCTATTAAGTTCAAGATTTTGTGTGTGTTTGTTGAATCTAAAGAGTTTTTTATTTTTAGCACACTCAATGCACCAAAGTTATGTTATATTTCTAAATAAGTCAAATACATGATTAGGGGTAGCTAAAATACTATCATCTTTAGGTGTTACAATAAGATTTGAAATATAAAGATAAAGTATTCATATTTATGATATTTGTAGAAAGTTGTTATCATATCAGAATAAAAAATTCAAATATAAATAGTTTCAAACTTGTAAACAAAGTCCATTAAATCAAAAGCCAGAACCTTCTCTTTAATTTTGCAACACACAACGTACTTATCGATATTGTAAGGTTATTCAGCTATGCAATTGAGCAGATTGAATGCTTCTTCTGCGTATACGAGTCCTGTTTAAGTGAAGTTGATTATTAATATGGTATATACAACAGAATTCCAAAAGAGAAACATTCAACCATTTCATTCTTTTGAATAACAATCAATTACATAGAAAATTGGATAGCAGCAAAGAAAATGAAATTATAGAAACATAGGAGCATAAAGGGCCATTTTCTCTCCACTCTTTTAGTTCTGGTCGACGACTTGCAAATAAAACTGGAACGGAAGAAAGAGTAACGGCAGAAAGATGAATGATAAATATTGTATAACACAATAAGATGTGCTATTTCTCTAATTTTCAAACTTATGTACTATAAAGAAATTGATCAACCTTAGGTTAAATTGGTCCAAGTGAATGATAAAAAAGAAAAAAATGGTAATGACCTAGTTCACAATTCTCTAATCAAATGCATAACTTGCTTAATCTGATCCAATTAACACCTCTTCTGAAACCCATTTTTCATTTATTTCAAATATTATTTATGAATATCAACTATTCATCTCATTTAGTACACAGCAGTTCAAGTTTAGTTTGGCAGATTAGTTGGTGAGCTAATTTGCCAACTTGGTTTACCTAGCTAAAACTTCAGTCTTTTATTTCAACAAGCATTAGACATATAGTTAATGCTGCTGGAAAACAAATCCCGTTCCTTTTCTAACTACGGTCAAATTCTTACATAATTTTCAACTTCCAATTTTACATTAAAAGCGGTGAACAAATCCGGTTCATTTTCTAATACGGTCAAATTCTTACGTAATTTTGAACTTCCAATTTTATATTAAAAGCGGTAATTAAATTTTTTAGCATGCGATGCCAAACTAGTCGGTCTTAAAAAATTTTCGAGTCGTTATTTTTTAAGAACTATTTTTTATTCTTTTGTAAAATTCAATTTTATTATAAAAATTTTGACTCCATTTAAATTAAAAGGGTAATTATTTATAGGTCTTTAAAATTTTGCGTAATATACTCTGAGTCCTTCTATTTTGGAAATTGTATAAACAAGTACTTATAGATCGTTAAATGACTGTTAAGTTGAATTAAAATAACATTTTTACCCTCTTATATATTATAATCTAAACCTAAAATGCTCAATATCCATCCAGCCGTCTCCTTTTTTTTTTTCACAATCCATTTTTCCTTTTTTTTTCTTCTTCTTCTTTTTTTTTTTCACAATCCATTTTTCATTTCTTTGTTCTTCTTCTTTTTTTTTTTTTTCACAATTCATTTTTCCTTTCTTTGTTCTTCTTCTTTCTTTTTTTTTTCACAATCCATTTTTCCTTTTTTTTTCTTCTTCTTTCTTTTTTTTTTCACAATCCATTTTTCCTTTCTTTATTCTTCTTCTTTCTTTTTTTATTTTTTTACAACTCATTTTTTCTCTTCTTCGTTGTTCTTCTTTTTTTTCTTATTTTTTTTCACAACCCATTTTCTTTTTCACAATCCATTAGGTTGTAATCTTGCTTGCCATGTTGGGGTTTTATCTCTTCATTTCATGAAAGGTGAATGTAATGGAATCGGAGCTTGGGTTTTAAATTTTGTTCTAAATGAAAAAAATTGAAGGAAAAAAATGCTACTGTGTGTGTTTGGTTAGTGAGAAAGTGAGGAAAAAAATTGAAAGAAAATTACCAATTACTAAATAAAAAAAATAGAAATTCCTTCCTTAATCAACTCGTCATTTAATCAAAAACCCATTAGAACTGACAAATAAAAACATCAAAATCAACAAAAACAGATGATGGAGAGGAGATGAAGCGTTGGTGGCTTGAATAAAGGAAGAAAGGGTTTGATTTAAAGAAAAAATGGTTTGATTTAAAGAAAAAATGGTTTGATTTGAAGATTGGGTTTAATTAGCATGGTCCAATTCAAATAAACCAAAGGATAATTTTGTCATTTTTAAAAAATTTAATCCAAATCGTTTGACTTTTTCAGTTGACTAAAGACGTTTCTGGACGCAAGAATCTAATAGTACAATTTTTGAAAACATAATGACCTATTAATACAATTTCCAAAATAGAAGGTCTCAGAGTATATTACGCAAAATTTCAGGGACCTATAAATAATTACCCCTAAATTAAAAGTAAGGCAAGTTTTGAAACCGGATTTTCCGAGTAAGAGAGTTGAATACGTTAATTAAAAGTTCATTTTAATTAACTCTCAGATTTACCGGCCTCTAATAAAACCATTTTTTATTTTCCAAAAATTAAGTTAAGCTTATTTATTCAGAAAAACCATATTATTATACTATCGCTGTTCCTAATTTGGTGATTAACATTCGTTTGCATAAACACATACATTGAAAACGGTAAAGTGCGGAAAATAAATTACGGAAATTAAACGTCCACCCCTTAATCTAATTATTCTTTCTCTTTAGGAGAAAATTATTACAAATTGATCCTAAATACAATGAATTCTACCCGATGAAGCCCAAGTAATTTATTTAAACCCCAAAACATCCCCACAAAAATATAAAATAACAAACTGAAACAAGCATGCAAAATTACAAATAGGTCCCCTATATTTTGATAAATTATGGAAAGGTCCTTATATTTTTGAAAATTTCTAATCAACCCCTAAAACATGCTAAGCTATTAAAACAGTCTAAAAACATAAGATATTCAAAAACATGCTTTAAACATGCAAAACACGCAAAACAACCCCTAAAATACGTAAGAATTACAAAGTAGCCCCCCTAAATATGTTAAATTTGAAAAATGGTCCCTAGTATGCAAAATTATTAATACAAAACATAAAACATGTAACAATTACAAAAAGATCCCTAAAACATGCCACAATTACTAAATAACACCCTAAACATGCTTAAATTATGAACTAGTATCTAAAACATACAAAGTTGCCAAAACATCATCTCAAGCATGCAAAAAAGCAAAACAGTCAATAAAAGTTGGATAAATTATGAAATAGCACCAACACAAAATGAGAATTACCGAAACAGTCCCTACAAACATGAAATTTATGCAAACAATCCCTACATGCACAAAATATTCAAAACAGTCCCTATATACATTAAACTATCAAAATAGTCCAAAAATATGCATAATTTTTCAAAACAGTCTTAATATATGAAAACTGTCAAAATAGTATATCTACTATGCAGAATATTACAATTAAACTCTACTTATGAGTGGACCTTTTACTAGCAAAAACAAGAGCCAAAGATGAATACAGCAACAACGAAAAAGAACAGAAACAGTGTTGCCATCCTTGAACTCAACACACAACAGCAATAGTAAGACATCAATTACAACAGGGAATTCTTGCATAACAAGCAGCAGTTAAACACAACAGCCTCAATTTAATAACATCTTAAACCTATGTCAAAAGCTACCTACAGAAACCATAAACTGAACTTTATTAATAAAAAAAGGCAACAGCAGAAACAGTTTGCAACACAACAGACATATCACTGATCAAAATAGTAAAGCAGAGCAAGTGCATTAAGCAAGTTTCTCAAAACTGATCCCCTTTGCAAGTATGACTCATAAAAAATAGAATTTGAATCATGATTTTTTAAAAGTTGAAGATATTTTAAACCAGAAAAAGTTCATGAATTGAAGCATAAGCATTCAAAATAAAAACGAATAAGTCTGTACTCAATATGAACGATTCAAGTCTACAAGCAACAAATATGTTAAAAGGCTAAAAAATTTTAAAGGCCAGAAACGATTTGTTGTTATAGCAAGCTGAGACAGAAACCAAAACAGAAAATAGGGCACAAGAGTTAAAAAACAGATTGAAGATAGACTGGAAGCAATAGAAGCAAGAATTGGAAACTGAAAAAACAAACAATACAAGGTAGAAACTTCCCTAGCAGGAGTCATTCTCATTTAGCATTAAGATCCTAAATTAATCTACCAAGAATAGCAACTAACCCAAAGCATAAGGAATGTCACATCAAGGCAACAATAGCATGAAACTCTAACTATGTATTTGATATATAAATAATTTTTGCTTTAATTGTTATACTCTCACTATGTATTTTGTTTAGAAATTCAATTGAAATTTTCTCATTATATATTATTACTAAAATATTTTGTGATTTGGTAAAATTATCTAATATATATGTGTTTTTGTACACATCCCTCAAATTTTTTTCATCAAACTAATCGATCCTTTCAAAAATCATTATGCGTTGGAGATTTTCTTCTCAATTTTTGGAATTTTTAATGCTTTTAATTTATTAAATAGTGATCTCTATATTCTTTTGAGTATTTAAAATGTAATAATGATATATTTAGGCTTAGAAGTTACGGGTTATGGAAGGTCATGCATGTCTATATTTCAATCAAACTTAATAAGATAATAATTGTTTGCAAGATCAATGAATTTGTACTCATTCATAAGTTTTCTTAGAGACTGTATCTTAGAGTAGAGGGGTTTGTAAAAAAACTGCATCCTAACGAGAACCACGCAGAATTTCTACTAGATTTTATTAAGAAATTGAAGGAATAATTTATTATAAGTCAGCAAATGTGATAATTAAATAGATAATGATGGAGTAATGGAAAATTGATGTCAAATATTACTGTCGGATTAGTGTAGTCTTGCTAAGCTACATGTAATACAGAATATTCCCATGTTTAATCATACTTTGTTAATATTATTGTCTATAACTATTAACTATATTTAGGACATTCATGCACTGTTTTTAGCTAGCTAGCTAAGTGCCATATTTTTAGAGAAAATTCAATGGATCAAATCTTATATATACAAAATTCATCATTCAAAGTTAAAGCCAAATTGGTTAGGACATGTGCTCAAACATAAACCAACCATTAATTTAAACAAATCCTAAAACATGGCCTAATTGGGTTAATTAATCATACAAATACAGATACTCGGCCGCTGAACTATTTAACTGTAATCGTTTGATTCTAAATGAGAAGAAAATAGGTCATAGGTAAGAGTTTTAACGTAAGAAAATTGTTAAAACAATAATGGAAAAATTGGTAGACCAAATAAGTTAAATAGAAGGTTTTGAATAGAACCAAGTTTGTTACAACTACCAAATTGCATATTTACTTTTTCTTTTACCTATTTATTGTTGATGGAGCTTCAATAAAGATGTACTGGACTGTAATACCAACAACCTGAATTGCATCGAACCATTAAACACGAGCTTTTAAATTTTAACAAACATAAATAAATAAATAAACTAATTGATTAGACCAACCAGCCAGCCTCTTAAAACTCAAAGCTTAATTAATAAGTGATTATTTAATTTCACTAATACTCCATTAATCATAGATCAGAAAAATTTCAGATGTTTTTGAACAGCCTAAATCGACATATAAAGACAATGCAAGAGCAGCTTAAGAAGAGTAGTGTATATATATATATATATATATATATATACTGATCAATCACTATCTTAATCCAGCTAACAATAGCTATTATACAATAACACCTTTGACTCAGATTCCCAAATATATATATTTTGAAAAAAAAAATGGACCACATATATAAATATAAATATAGTACTAAGCTTTAATTGATTCTGGTGTTTGATTTCCCTAATGAAGCAAAGGATCTTCAAAGTGTAAATGTTGTTGTTGTGAAGTTTTGGACAGCAAAGGCAGGCAGGCATGAATGGTTAAGTTGAAACATCAAAACCCATATATGGAATTAGTAAAACAACCAAATCTTCTTCTTTCTTTACATCTTACCTTATATAAGCAATCAGGTTCCCTCTCTTTTTACATTGATCACCTTTATTTATTAATCCTTAATTTTACTATTAATTAATCAAAATTCAACACTAAACCAGTAGAACCAAACAAGAATTGGGTTACAACAGAATCTCTATAGGGGGATCTTAAGAGGATTCTATTTCAATTTTTTTTTTTTAAAAAAAAAAGAAAAATAAGATGAAAAATGAAGTGCATATATATACAAGTTTTGAAGGGTTGCAGACAAAAGCTGTGTGCCCCTTTGGTGTGTATTTTTTAGAGTTTATGTTGCTGCTAGAGAGCCCACATGTTCCCTTTGAAGCAATTTGTGAGTTTTTATGGATAAAAAGAGAAAAATAAAAAAACAATTGAATTTTGAGAGACCATGCTTTGGATCTATCGACTTTCTCGAACATGAACTTTAACCAACATTTGGAGTTTGAGTTTCCATGAGAGTATACAAAAACAACTGTTCTTGCTGATGCATTAATAATAATTATTTTCTTTTTTTTTATTTATTCAAATATAATAATAATAAAAAAAGATACATAAAATTATAGAATAAGAAATATTTGGGTTCAGTTTCTTTCCTTCCCAAGGTGACCCATCAATGATCAAACATCTGGGATTTTACCTTGTGTTTCTGAAATGAATCATGTGATTATACAGTCTATAAAATAATGTCTACCATGAAAATATATTTTATAAAATAAACAATAAAAAAATTAAAAAAGAAAAGGGTTTTCTTTTTTTTTTTTAAAGAGAAAAAGAAGGAAAATATTATATATCATCATCATCAGCAATTCTGAAGTTCTGAAGACTGAAAAGTAAGTAAATGCAGTGCAAATAGAGCAAAAGACTTAGCAGCAGAAAAACAGACCAGTAAGAGGCCCCATATGGAGTGTCTGAAGCTTTAAGTTTTGGTTGAGCATTAAAGTTTTATACAAGTACCTTCAAAAGACAACCAAATGAAACAAAAAGAGAGACGAACGAATATCAAAGCTGGCTAACAGAATATGTATAAGGAAGAAGAACAACCCATACTAAAATTTAAACCCAAAAAGAAAATAAAATAAATCCACACATTGAATCAAGCAATGGAGAAGGAAAGAAAAACACATTTTCCAAAATCAAAAACCATATGATTGGCACATAAAGAAATGACGCAGCTATGTAAACGGAAGAAAATAGAAGACAGAAGAAATCAGAAGTTGAAGAATTAATGTTGTTTGTCTGAATTCCTAGCTAGTTTCATGTACTTATCAAATAGACTGAGACAAAGAACAAGTAGCTATGTGAAATCAGAAAAAACCTCACTTTACTTACCAAATGTCCATGTAATATCAGCAGCAGTAGTAGTACCCAGACCCAGTTGAGCTCACTCACTCACTCACTCATGGTGCAGAAAACAAAGCAAAAATAACCACTGAAACTCATAAAAATCCAATATTTTTTTTAAAAAAGAAAAAGAAAAATAGCCATCATCATCATCAACATTAATCTTCTTTAGAGAGAGTACTACTCTGAAAATCCACCTGACTGACATAACACTAAAAAACCCACCATCACCACCACCACCACCACCACCATCACCAAGAAAATACTAGCAAAAAAAAACCATGAGGAACCCTAAAATAAATAAAAAAAGAAACTACCTAAAGATAGATACCAGAAGAGGAATTTCTCACTTTTTTTTAGGGTTTTTTACCCAAAGTGTGCTTGTTGTTATGCATCCAAACCTTAAGCACATGCCTTTTAACACCAGTTTCATTACAAAACTGCTGCACTGCTGCTTCATCATGTTTTTGAATTCTCCATCCCAATCTTTCCGCTAATGCTAACATTCTTTCTTTCTGTTCTTGCGTAAACTTTGTTCTAAACCTCTTTCTTGAAGAACCACCGCCGCCTCCGCCTCCGCTCCCAAACCCACCACCTCCACTTGGATTTGACACATCTTCTTGATCTTCCCTACTTTGCCCGCCTGATGTACATGGCAATGCTAGTGGCCGCTGTTGTGGAGGACCCACGTGAAGGTAACCAGCTGGAGTTCTATAATATGGAGTGAATTGCGGCACCTGAAGGTGGTGAGGGTGAGGGTGGCCGTGAAAATACATTTCCCCTCCACCACCGCTGCCGGGATTCGTCGTATCGTTACTTTCCCTCCGGTGAAAATTTCTGTGACAGTTACAAGCTGCACATTTAAGCGCGTCTAGTGTTCCTTCAGCTCCAGCAGCCATAAACTCTCCACACCCATCCACCGCGTGTCCACCGATCCCCACCGCGTGGTTCTTCAAACACTCCCTATATCTGGGTTTTGTTGACTGACCCGGTTCAGCTCCTGATGTCGTCATTTTGACCCGGTTTGAATTTCCAAACGAGTCATAGCTCGCCGGTAGCCCCATCTCTTCTTCCTCGTCATGCTCTTCTTGATCTTCAAACTCCATCACCCTCAGGCTCTTACTCTCTTTTAAAAAAAAATTACTTAAAAGAAGAAGAAAATCCTTTTAATCGCTAATTCTTGTTGAAAGAGGATTAAGGAGATAAGAGAAGATTGAGAGGATGTGGACATGAATTCTTTTCACTCTCTGCAAAAAATAAAAGGGAAATATTTTTACTCCCAGCTCTCTCCTCATATACTTTTCCCGTTCGTCAAAATTCTTTTCACTGTAAAAATCTATTACCACCGGCTATAACCGGTAACCAACCGGTAATTTTTAGTTTTACTCTTTTCTTTCATTTTCACCGCGCCGTAAAAGTATGTGGTACTGTTTAAACCAGATGCTTATGGTGTAGTGGCACTGGTGGTTGTACAGTCTGCACAGCACAAAGCAAAAGAAAAGCAAGCGAATGGAATCCGCCTTCCACGCGCTATCTACGCGCCAGCTAACACTGAAATATATTGCTAGCATCTATTCACCCTTTTTAATCGTGTGCTCCTCCGTTACTCCGTACCCTGTAGAAATTGGGCGGCGCGTGAATGAAGAGGTAGCGCGTGGATTGGATACGAGGTGTTCGTGTGTGTATTACACGGAATTTCTTAGGAAAAAATAAATTGTCGGCATTTAAGGCAGCTGCCTACGTGCGCTCAATTCCGACATAAGTGACGCGCGTCTGGCGTCAACATGCAATTAATGTGAGTTTGTTCGTGGAAGTAAGAAAACAAAGAGAGGATAAGAAAAAAAGGGTTGATATGAAGACGCGCGGAAGGGAGGGTACAGGGGACGCGCTAGAGGGCGGTGGAGGTCTCTGTCTGGGGTTAGTAAAAAAAAAAAGAGAAGAGGACATCACCGCTTTAAAAAAATTGTCGGAAAATCTGAGGAGGGGGAGAGGATGTTTTCTCTTTATTTTTTGGTCTGAATGAAAGGAGCAGCCAGCCTGCTTCAAATTGAGACCCTGCCTCTACACTAAAGTCATTTTGTGTCCAAATTTTGGGCCTGGCCTGCTCTTACATTCATATGGGCTTTATATTTTGTTACGTGGTTAATCATAGGGAAAATGCTCAATATGTCTCTTTTTAGATCACTTGACAATATAACCTTTTATAATTTTAAATGACAAAAGTGCCCTTTTTAAATTTTTAAGTGACTCTGTTTTCAATTTAAATAAACATCATTTGGAACATATGATGAACAAAAAATGGATATTATTTTTTGTTTTGCTAATGCGCATTTGCAAGATAATTTTTTATCATTATTTGAACATGCATTGAATAGAAGTTGTAGTAGTTGTTTATTCTTGAAATTTTTAATACATAAATTGAATTTGTTTTGAACATCAGTCATCTGATTTTTTTTTTTTTCAAATATATTTTAGTTTTGAATGATGAATTTGATGTTTTTTTACGGAAATTTTATATTTTAGTAATGTTGGTATTTTTGTTTTTTCATTTGATGTTTTGAATATGTTGGGGACTCTTTTTTGGAATTTTAGCTGTCTTTGTTAAACAGTTATGCCAAAAAGATTGTTTGAACTCTCTTTTAAGAGGTTCAAAATTTTGGCTGGCTAGCAGTTTGAATGTGCGCGAAGAGCATGTCAGGTGTATAGGTACACCAACCGTAGTATGCGTTAAAATCTGACTTTTTAGATTGTTTAGATTATAGGTTGGTTTCATGATAAACATTTCTAAGAAAGTTCAGTGTTTGGATTGTATTGAATTATGTTTATAACATAACTCAATAATTTGGTTTTCGTTTTCCAGGACTAAATCAACCGGATAACGATTGTGTTTTGTCATTCCAAGATTAAATCGACCGGAAGAAGACTTGATTTTATCTTTCCAAGATTAAATCAATCGGAAAGAAAGGATAACATAAAAAGTTTGTTCATGTACTAAAGAGTCGATAGAAGTAAGTAATTGCAAAGTTAATCTAAAGACACACCTTTAAATACTTAAGATTTAGAAAAGATAGTTGTAGAATTGAACTTGAGACCAACAGATACAAAAGACTTGATGAAATCTGTAATTGTATTTGAGTTTGCTTTGAATTTGTATTGTTGATTGGATTGTGTAATGTACAAAGTTAGCTATTTATACAGAAATGAAAAATAGTTAGGTAAGTTTTTCATCCAAATCTTCCCACTAAGGCATTTTCAGAGCTTCCATTCTCACGTTCCGCTTGTCATCTAACATCTTTCATTTGACTAGAGCTTTAACTTTCAACATTTGACTTCAATTTTTCCAAATGTCCGACATTCAAAACTCAAGCCCAAATACAATAATGACCCAACCTAATTACAAGAAAACTCAAACAATTGAACTATCACTTAAATCAAACTCAATGAAAATTGAATTGAATCAAAAATTCAATTTATGGCACAAACAAAATATTTGTTAAAAAAGAGTTTTTTTGGCTTAAAATTAAAAAGCCCATTTTTCGCACTTAAAATTTAAAAAACGCCATTTTGCACTTCATTTAGGGCCATATGTTTTTTTTTTTTTAAAAAAAAAAAAAAACCATACAAAGGGCCATTGTTGTCACATTCCCTAAATCATATAGGAGTTTACTTGATGTATAAATAGTAGGTTGAAAGTAGGGCTGTAAATGAGCCGAATCGTTCGCGAGCGGCTTGGTGTTCGCTCGATAAAAACTCGACTTGAGTTCGGATCGATAATAAACGAGCCGAGCTTGAGCTGAATATTCGAGCTCGTTTAATAAACGAGTCGAGCAGTTAGGCTCGTGAGCCAGCTCGCGAACAACTCGTTTAAAAAGACTCACGAGTAGCTCGTTTGATAGGCTCGTGAGCCTATCAAAACAACGTCGTTTTGATACCAAACTAAAAAATATGCTTCAGTCAACCCACCCACCTCCCCACTTCATTTTTTGCTATTTCATTTCTCTTTCATTGAAACTACTATTTTCATTTTCTTACTGAAACGGCATTAAAAATGAATTTTCTTGATTTTTGACTAACTCTTAACGAGTTCAAACACGAGCTCGAATAGTAGTAGGAAACAAGCTTGAGTTTATTTGTAAGCTAAAACTCGAGCTCGAGCGAGCTTAAATTCAAGCTTATTTGCGAGCTCAAACTCGAGCTCAAATAGCAACATAAAAAAGTCAAGCTCGAGAGCCTAAAATGAGTCCAGCTCGCGAGTCTCAAAACGAGCCAAGCTTGCAAGCTGAGCTCGAGCTCGTGGAATTTAACACGAGCTTGACTCGAGCTCGAGCTTATGGAATTTAACACGAACTGAGCTTGAGTAGCACAATACTCGGCTCAGCTCGTGGAATTTAACACGAGCTTGACTCGAGCTCGAGCTTATGGAATTTAACACGAACTGAGCTTGAGTAGCACAATACTCGACTCAGCTCGTTTGCAGCTCTAGTTGGAAGTTTATAATACAATAGAGAATTTACTATTCACCCCTAATTTTCTCAATCTTTTTGTTTCAAATTACCCTTGTAAAGTGAGAGACAAATGGCATATTAGAACAGCTTTTGGCAACTGCTTGTGAACCCAAGATTTCGGCTGAACAATAATAAATACAGGAAAAATTAGCCAATTTCTCGATTGTTATAGGTCGATATGGCCGAAGAATGGGTTAAAGAATTATGGGTTGCACTTTGGGAGGTTAATACTGAATTCACCAAAAATAGAAAAGAAAATTTAGTTTCTTTATTGAAATTTTCACTGTTTTTGTTTCACTCAGATTTTGTTAATCGGTTCGTTATTTGGTTAGGATTTTAAAAATCTTTTGCTAGTTCGATAACCGAAATCTATCATTTATACAACATCGTTTTTATGAATATAGGTTAAGTAGCGACATTTTGTTATTTTCCGTTCGATTAAAAATTCACTTAATTGAATTTTTCATTTTTCAAAACAAATTTTCAATATTTTTGATTATCAATTAGTTATTTTTCAGTAATTGATAGTTTTTGTTATCGATTAATTAAAAAATTAGATTCGGTATTCACAATTTGTTCAATTAATCGAATATCACAAATTCAGTTTGATTCAGTATTTAGTTAATCGAATTATAAATTTTTAATTTTAGGGGGTAATTTGCTAAAAAATTTTGCACTCATTTTTTTTAAACATTTTTCCACCATCTCGAAAGTTGTTAAAAAATTTTATATTTAGTTAATTCAAAATTGTAAGACAGATTATTTAGAATGACCATAACTTTAGTAAATGTAAAAGACTCATAGCAACCTTATATCAAGAGAAGTAAGGTGAAAAATACATGAAAATAGACACCCATCTATCTATCTATCTATTTATCACAATTTTTATCCATTCACCATTTCCCCTTTTCTTTTTTACAATTTTTCTATTTTTTAAATTTTAATTTTCACTTATTTCTATTTGTAACATATAGTTATGTAATAGTCATTAATATAAGTCTCTCCAAAAAATTAATTTAATAAAAAAATAAATCTCAATAATATTATTATTATTTTTTTAAATCTTAATCTTCTTAACTAATATAAAGGAGAGATATCAGAAAAAGTTTAAAAATTTTCTCCATCAAATTATTCATCTAATCCGTCTTTTCATAATTTTTCCATTTTTTTATATTTATTTTTTTCATTTTAATAATTGCTCATTTCAAGTTATGATTAATATAAGTTGTAATTTTTTTTTCTTTTTAGCAATTTAAATTCCTCATTTTTAATTTTCTTCATTTTACCTTCTCTCAATTAAAAATTTAAATAAAGTTAGTAATAAAATTTATAAGATGATATTTTTTATTGAGTTAAAATATAGTAGCAAGTTATCATTATTATGAATAAAATATAAATTTTATAATTAACGTATCAAATATAATTTTTATAAACATAAGAATGAAATTAATTTATAGAGTAAATTGATTATATGTTTGGCTATTTTCTTCATTTTGCTTGGTTGTGTGTTTTTATTTCAAATTTGAATTTCAAATATATAATATATCTTATATTATAAATATTATGTAACTTCTTATATGGTTTTAAATTTGCATAAACAAAGTATTGAATAATATATATAAATTTGACATATGGATTATGTAGATTTCTTTTTTCTTTTTTAGAAATTTCTTTTAAACAAATTCTTTTGCTTAACTCATGACGATGTGATACTAAAAGACAAGATAACTTTTTTTTTAATGAATGGAAGATAAAATTATTGGAGCAGAAGGGAAGTTCAAACATGGAATAAGAAAACTTACACCCCATGCAACATGAAGAAGTCAAGAAAAAGAAAGAAGAAGGGAGGCACGTATTAAAATGAAAAGAAGAAACGATGACGTATCAACTGAAGGCAACAATTGTATTAAAATGAAAGGAAGAAACGACGACGTATCAACTAAAGGCAGCAATTCATTTAAATACTACGACTATCATTTCATGATAAACGAAAGAAGCACAATGGGAAACACATGAGCACATGGCCTTCTCCTTCTGCATCACTCCTTTCCTTCCAGCAGCAACGATTTCTGTTAAATTTGTTTCAAGTCCAAGGCAACAATTCTCCAGCTCAGCGAATTCTCAACAAACTTTATTAATTAGATAATAATGCAGTTTCAAGTCCAGAATAGGGTATAAAAGGATCGAAAGATGTATGATATAAGCAATAAGAAATTCCTCTGTTGTACTCTGTTTTTCATTCCAAAATTTCTCAATTCTGTAATTTGATAGCTTTGTATTTTCTTCATAATTCTTCATAATTGTTCATCAATTTTCTTCCTTCCTTGCCTCTGTTTTCTCACTTTCTCTTTCATTTCTGATAATGGCAAATCAATTGAATAACACTCATCTTCACGATCCTTCTAATCCATTCTACCTTCATCCTAGTGAACAAAGTTCTGCTGTTATAGTTAATTCAATCCTCACTAGGACAAACAACTATACAATTTGGTCAAGATCAATGCTCATGGCTTTTGGCACTAAAAATAAAATAGGCTTTATTGATGGCTCATTACTGATTCCTCATGAAGATGACCCCTTATATGGAGCTTGGAAGAGATGCAATATGTTCGTGCTTGCTTGGATCAGAAACTCAATAGATATCTCCATTGCAAACAACATACTATGGCTAGATAGTGCAGCAGACGCATGGAATGATATAAGAGACAGATTCTCTCAACTAAACCAATCCAGAATCTCAGATTTGCTGGAAGAGATTGCAAATTTTAGATAAGGATAACTATCTTTCAACGAGTACTTCACACAGATGAAGATCTTTTGGGATGAGATGGCAGTTCTAAGGCCATTACCAAACTGTGTTTTCAGGCCACAGTACAGGTGTGGAGTTGTAGCAAGGTTGAGGAATTATTTGGAGCACGAACAAATCCATAAGTTTTTGAGAGGGTTAAATGAAAAATATGCTGTTGTTAAGTCTCAAATCATGATGCTAGATACCCTACCCAACATCAACAAAGTTTTCTCTCTAGTCATTCAACAGGAAAGAGAGCAAAGCTATTCCTCAAATCAAAAAGCAAAGATCATGTTGGCCAAAAGTTATAGGCCAAGATACCTTCAGCCTCAAGCAAGATTCAGAGGCAATTATCAATCTGGATTCAATGCCAAACATTTTACATACTATAATGGAGATAATCATACAAGCCAGAATTGTTAAAAGAAATTTGGATATCCCATTGGTTTCAGACCAAGAAATCCAAATGCTTCTTAATCTCCACCTGTGTTTTCAATGAAAACGAAGGCAGAAGCTGGTATGTTAGTGTAGTCCGTCATTAACTTGGTCAGTAATCAGTTTCAAACCACTGTAAAAAGGGTCAAAACTGATAATGGTCAAGAATTTAAACTAATTGATTTTTATGCCAAACTTGGCATAGAATATGAAACATCTTGCCTAGAAACACCAGAACAAAACTCTATAGTTGAAAGGAAACACCAGCATATATTGAATGTGACTAGAGGACTATTATATCAATTTGGCATTGTCAAAGATTTTTGGCATTATGCAGTGAAGCATGCAGTCTTTATCATCAACAGAATCCCTTCACCAATTCTTGACAATTAAACTCCATTTCAAAAATTATACAATAAGCAACCTGACTACATCAGCTTAAAGGTGTTTGGATGTTTGTGTTATGCATCTACATTACAAGCAAGTAGAACCAAGCTTATTCCAAAGGCAAGGAAGTGTGTGTTCTTGGGATTTAAAGCAGGAACAAAAGGGTACATTGTTATGGACCTGTATACTAGAGAGATTCTCGTTTCCAAGAATGTTGTTTTTTATGATTAGTTTTTCCCCTTTCTGTATTCATCATCCAATTCTTGTCCTATAACAGCATCTTATGTTAGAGATAATTGCACCTACTTTGATGAACCAGAAAACTTTCAATCTCAACCACAACCTTCACCTTCTACCATTCCTATTTCCACTATTTTTGTGCCTTCTGCACAAAAACCATCTAGAAACAGGCATCCACCTTCCTACCTCAAAGATTATGTATGTTTGTACAGTGCACAGCCCCCTTCAACTAAACATCCCCTATCTGCAGTGCTCTCTTATAAATCTTTAACTCCTTCATTTCATAAATTTGTTTGTCAGTTAAATCTGCTGCAGGAACCAAAAACATACAAAGAAGCAAGTCAGTTTGTAGAATGACAACAAGCTATGCAGCAAGAAATTTAAGCACTAGAAGCTAATCATACATGGGACCTGGTTCAACTGCCTCCACACAAGTCAACTGTGGGCTGCAAATGGGTATATAAAATAAAGCTCAAGTCTAATGGTAGTCTGGAGATATACAAAGCAAGGCTAGTTGCCAAAGGATACACACAAATAGAAGGTCTTGACTACATGAAGACATTTTCACCAGTAGCAAAGATGACAACTATAAGGGTACTTTTAGCCTTGGCCTCCTGTAACAACTGAATTCTACAGCAACTGATGTTAACGATGCCTTCTTACATGGTGCCCTTCTTGAAGAAGTATACATGCAGCCTCCTCCAAGGATGAAGGTTAATGAAGGTCAAGTTTGTAGATTAAAGAAAAGCCTGTATGGCCTTAAGCAGGCAAACAGGCAGTGGTTCTCTAGATTAACCACTTTCTTACTCTCTCATGGCTATTCACAGTCCCAAGCAGACTATTCTTTATTCATTCATCAACAACCAGCAAGCTTCATAGTTCTTTTAGTTTATGTTGATGACATAATACTTTCTGGAAACAACATACAAGAAATCAACAGAATTAAAGAGTTACTGCATTCAGAATTCAAAATCAAAGACTTTGGAGCTTTAAAGTTTTTTCTTGGACTCGAGATTACTAGAAATAGAAAAGGAATTCATCTCAGTCAAAGAAAATATGCTTTGGACATTCTTACAGAGACTGGTTTTCTAGGGGCAAAACCCTGTGCAACACCTATGGATTATCATGCAAAATTAAGTTCAGAAGGAGAAGAGAAACTTAAAGATAATTCACTGTACAGACAACTCATTGGGAAGCTTTTATATTTAACTAACACAAGACCAGATTCACCTTTACTGTCAACCAACTCAGTCAGTTTGTTTCCTCCCCCATAACTATTCATCTTCAAGCAGTCCACAAATTACTTCGATACATAAAGTCTGCTCCATCGCTTGGCCTATTCTTTCCAACATCTTCTCAAACAATTTTAAGAGCCTACTCTGACAGTGAATGGGCTGGCTGTTCAGACTCAAGGAATTCAATCACTGGATATTCAGTGTATCTTGGCAACTCATTAATCTCATAGTGTTCAAAGAAACAATCTACAGTCTCTCGCTCTTCTGCAGAGGCAGAATATCATGCTTTGGCCACTCTCACCTCTGAACTTCAATGGTTAGCCTATTTGTTGAACGACTTCAAACTTCATTCTTGTCAACCTATCAGTGTCTATTGTGACAATCAATCGGTAATAAATATTGCTGCAAATCCTATCTTCCATGAAAGAACAAAACATATAGAACTAGACTGTCACGTAGTAAGAGAACAAGTTCAGAAAGGATTCATTCATCTTCTTCCTATTAAGACAAAACATCAACTAGCAGATATCTACACTAAAGCCCTCACACCTCAGATCTTTCAAGGTTTCCTCTTCAAGCTGGGACTTCTCAATCACATGTCTCTACCTTGCGCGGGGGGGTGGTAGTGGAGCAGAAGGGAAGTTCAAACATGGAAGAAGAAAACTTACAGCCCATGCAACATGAAGAAGTCAAGAAAAAGAAAGAATAAGGGAGGCACATATTAAAATGAAAAGAAGAAACGATGGCGTATCAACTGAAGGCAGCAATTGTATTAAAATGAAAGGAAGAAACGACGGCGTATCAACTGAAGGTAGCAATTCATTTAAATACTACGACGTCGTTTCATGATAAACGAAAGAAGCACAATGAGAAACACGTGAGCACATGGCCTTCTCCTTCTGCATCACTCCTTTCCCTCCAGCAGCAACGATTTCTGTTAAATTTGTTTCAAGTCCAAGGCAACAGTTCTCCAGCTCAGCAAATTCTCAACAAACTTTATTAATTAGATAATAATGTAGTTTCAAGTCCAAAATAGGGTATAAAAGGATCAAAAGATGTATGATATAAGCAATAAGAAATTCCTCTGTTGTACTCTGTTTTTCGTTCCAAAATTTCTCAATTCTGTAATTCGAAAGCTTTGTATTTTCTTCACAATTATTCATCAATTTCAAGTTGTTTCTTGATTCAAATTCACTTGTATTCAGAACTTTAATAAAAATAACTACAAATTTAGAATAATTTTTTTGGGTTATCAAATATACAAGTTAGGTCTTTATAGAGACAACAATTATATTTTCTGAATGATATGCATGAACTATAAAAATAAGAAGTAAATTATGAATTTCATTAACTTTTACATAATAATTCTTAATACTCATTTGCCAAAATAATTCAATAAGATTTGTTTACAATAAGTGACAAACTTATAAAATTTATATAAAAAAAAACATTAACCTCAATACCAAGTTCGCGAGGGACAAATACCAGTAAACATATAGAAAAGCTAAGGACTTGAAATGACGTGTCATCATTCAAAACAAAAAATTGCTTGCTTGGCAAGCTATAGTTAAATATACAATTCAACACTCTTTCAAGTATTTTGGTTTTGAAGTTAATTTTTCAAAATAACGACTAATAAATCCCATAATAATTGATTTTTGAAATGTTACAAGTGTTGAGAAAGCAAATAGAATTGATATCAATTAAACTATTTTATTCAATTTTTATTACTTTTTCTCTTGATTTACAGTCCTTACTTTTCCTTTAAAAAAAAAATACAAAAATATTATGTTTTTTTGAATATTTGAATATCTATGACCATTATATGAATTGTCATTTTACTTACTTTAATATTTTAATTATTTTCATTTATTTGCACTTATTTTCTTTTTGTTTTTGAAAAAATAATTGCACCTAAGAACACTACAAATAAAAAAAAAAAAAATTGAATTTGAGATATTAAATATTTTTATGGGATATACATTTTATGGAATCTCTCTTAAATATATCATACCATAAAATAACACTTACATATCTTATATATTAAAAAATAACTTCAAATTATTGCATTCACTTGAATTTGAAACCCTAAGACATTTATATAACAATAAAAAGGTAAATTTATAAAATTTATAATTGTATTTACCATAACATGCATAAAACCAAATTTGAATATATATTATTATACATAATGTTAAAACAATTATAATCAGAAAAGTGTTAGCAGTTCATAAAATTGTGTATGTATTGTATCATCAGAGCATCGTGTGGGTATACATCTAGTTTGTCTTAATTTCTATGTTTTAATTTCTATATTTCAAACGCACAAAGGTAATATATGAATTTAAAATGATAAATAAATAATATTAGAATGACCAATTTATAAAACTAGTTCTAGATAGTAATTTGTTCATATTTTATAAACTTTTGAGTTATAATTAGACTCCAAATTTTGTTTTAAATCTGATTTTGGTTCATATTCATAACCGAGTATAAATATTTTGCAAACTATATTTTTTTTTTCTTTAATATGCAATTTTTTCAATATAGATAAGAATGTTGGCATGTTTGGAACTTTTGATAATTTTATTTTGGGTAAGTTTAAATATAATAGAATTAAATCCATTAGTGACCAATTTGTAAGTACATTTTCTAACATTTGAGGAAAGAATAGTTCTATGGGTTTAAATTTTTGAGCAAAAGCTACCCAAAATTTGCGAAGAACTAATTGTGCACCCGAAATTTCAAAAGTATACATTTATGCCCTTGTCGTGTGAAATAAATCAAAAACATAATTTGGTCAACTTTTTCTTTTATACATGCACTAAAAATATAATTTTTCACTCAAAATACCTATCTTAGATTTTGGTATGAAAACAAACAAATGACTATATCAAATAGAAGTTCTTGTCATGAGAAATCAGAATATAAGTTTAATTTTGATGAACAGTTACTAGTTTGACTAAAAAATTAAAAATAACGATAAAGAATAGTTTTGTTCTTGGTTGATGAACATTCTTTTCAATTTTCCGGCCAGTCCAAAATTTTTCCGTCTAAATTGAACCCACATTCTGACTTTTCACAATAAGAGTTTCAATTATACTCATTTACTTATTTTCATGTCAGAATAAATAGGTATTTTGAGTAAAAATTCCACTTTTGGCGTTTGATTCATTATGGTTTTTCATAAATTTCATGTGGCAAACTGATTTTTTTTTTTTCCAAAGTTGGACTACATTTTTATGTAAATAATTCTCTTAGTATATTTATAATATAAAATATATATGTGGTACTGTGAAGCAATAAACTCATTTTATTGATGAAGTACAATAATTTATTTTGTTAGTATTTTTTCAACTTAGAATTTTGTTATAATATAAAATATATTTGTGCTACTGTGAAGCAATAAATTCATTTTATTGATGAAGTACAATAATATATTTTGTTAGTATATTTTCAACTTCGAATTTTGTTATAATATAAAATACATATTGGGCTATTCTTTGAAGTAATAAACTCATTTTTATTGATGAAACACGTTTTTTTTTTTTTAATTTTGTTTGCATTTTATTTTTTGCTTTTCATCTGATAACTCTCTCATTTTCTTTTAGTTTAAACTATAATAACATCCTTCTTCAAACTAGTTATTTTATTATAGTTAATAGGATAAAAGTTGTTAAGTTAATTGTAGTACTAAGCTACTTTTCTTAGACATATAGTACTAAAATTAAACTTTTTAAAAAGTATATTGTTAGTGATATAGATTTTAGATGGATTTGAAATTATTATAGGAGTAATAATTTATGCATAGGAATTGTCAAATCAATGTAGGTTATTTTGTAATTAATGAAATTGAAGATAAGAAAAAATAAAAGAAATGCTAATTAGAAGAAAATGACAAAATGATTTAATAGTTGTCATCCCTTCCCTTGATTTCAGATGATCGGTCTGAAAAATAATTTGTCCTATCCCATCCAAAATCATACTAATAATAAGAAATAGTGAAGGCAGTCTAATCACATCAGATTCAGAAAATGGTCCAAATAATTGATCACAAACCAAATACCTATACCCATCCTTCTTTCTTTCCCATTTCATGGGGTCGCTTCTCCCTTCTCAAATACCTTCTTTTTCTTTTTATAAAATAATCAATCAATTGTACTATACAGTGACTCTCTATTCTCCAACATACATATAATGCTTTTCCTCTCTATTATCACTTTACTATTCTCACCCCTCATTATAATTATTTAGTCAAATTTTTATAAAATACTATTGTGAATTGTCTAAGAATAAAGGGGTCACGAAACTAAAATAATTACACAAAGTTAGTATGTCAATATTGGTAAAAATACACTTTTATTTATTGTTTATCTTGTGTTTAACATTGTTTAATAGATTTTTCTTTATTTACCATTGTTTACAATTCGTTTCCATTATTTATAAATTTGTTTATACTTTGTGTTTTAAGAAGATATACTTTGTTCTTTATTTGTTGTAAACTATTCCTATCTCAATCAATAAGGTCTTCCCATAGTCATTTTATCAAACACCACAAAAAAAAAAAAAAAAGCCAATTATCCCTAAATACTATTATTCTATCTTCATAGGAGTATTCTATCTAACACCTTAAGCACTATCATGAATGAAGCAAAACAAAAACAATAGCATATGAAACCAAGTAAAATAAAATCATATCAAACCAAAATGGAATCATATGAAACAAAAATAAAATCAAATAAAAAAAATTATACGTATCTAAAAATTTATTCTAAATAAAACACAGCTATCAAATTTTAGATATGTCTGAAATCTTCTAGATATAGTACTAAATTCTATAACTAACACTACTCATACATAAGCTCTAGAAGAAAGAAATCGAAACCCGCTTCTAACATTTCAAGAATCAGCAACACATAATAAGGGGATGTGAGTTTAATTAAACTTAGTAAGCATCATACACAAAGCACAACCACTAAACATTATCAAAATAATAAATCTCATTTCAAAATAAAATTTAAAGCATCAAAATTAAATGTATTATTACTCGGCCGACCATATATAAACAACACAGCCAAGTTTAGCTTTGTATAAAAACTCTATTTAAGCAATCGCTGCTAACCAAAAATTGAATAATCTCCATTGCTTTAGTTATAGCTCTTCACAATACCAAGGAAAGTGTAGATGATAGTCAAGATCTGTGTGCTTTGTGTAAGTATGGAATATGGGATTATCTGAGAAATAGACAGCTCCAATATCTAATCCACATACCACCATTCACTAAGACTCTGTATATCAATCACCCAAATAAATAAGATATCCGCCTACAAAGCAGGACAACCAAAAAATATTATATTTCACCATAGAAGCAGTCCATCGTAAAAAACTGCTAAGCCTCTTATGACCTTGATGATGAAGTATCCATGCTTTGCTTAGATTAGGAAAAACAACTAATGGGTTCAACAAGGCTTCGAGTTAGCATCTAACCAACCATTTTTCTTGTGTCAACAAAAGATCATCCGATCCAAATGCGAAGGTCATAGTCTAAGATATCATTAACATATACAAGTTTTTCCATATGTTTTAAAGATAAAAGTTATAGTAGTAATAAGGAGCAATGAGAATGAGTTTGAATAAGGTTAAGGTTTATAAGTAATTGAAAAAATAAAATAAATAGAAATGGGTGTGTTTGAAAAACAATTGTGATTCCACTACTACTACTTGCCATTTCAATTGCTGGATAAAAGCTTTCTCCTTCGTTTGATTTAAATGTAACATATTTTTAAATATTCAGTAAATATATTAATTTTACATATAATTATGTGTAGTTTCTAAATTAATATACATAATTAGTAATGTTTACTGATATGGTGAAAAATATCTTTTGATTCAAACTTGGTGACATCTTGTTATAATAAAATTTCAAAAACTGAAATTTGTTAAGTTGCTGCAAACAATTCAGAATAATATATGTATAAAATGAAAGTAGTTTTATTTATGAAGTAAAAGAGGAATGTGGGGAATGGGAGTTATAAAAGCAATACCAAAATTGGGGTGACAAAGTCAAATGCTTACTCCACTAACCTAAATCAAACATATTCTTCTCATCTCTTGCATTTGCATTAGTGCAATTGAAAGCTCCTCTGCTCCATATAATCATCATACCACATTTCCTTCTATTTTTTGTACCTTTTCTGCTATTCTAACTTTCCCATTAATTCCTATTTGTTAATTTATGTTATGTAATACCCATATTTCCTTCTCAACATTCATCTCTTCAGTTTATTTTTATTTTTATGTTGTTTTCTTTGTCAATTAATGAATGAAATGAAAATATAGTTTTAGGGTTTAGTTATTTATTTTAATTTTAAATCACTCATACACAAAATATGTATAACAATAATTAATTATGTTGTAGTGTAATAGTAATATATTTAACTCTTCAAAAATGAATATTTTAAATTTCAAAACCTCAAGTCTGCATATATATATTTTGCGGGTTACAGGTACCTAAGGTTATCCGTTCCACTGTCATTTGTTCCCAACTCAACTAGTCTTTTAATCGTGTTTGTCCTTATGCACCTGTTCCTTTTTTTTCTCTTTTATAAAATTACTTGAATGAACTAATCACTCAGTGATTGTTTTCAATCGCACTTAACGGAGATTAGGATTGTGCAACCTTGATCGAATAAGGATTTAATCTTAACCTCCCTATTTCCTTCTACTATTATTCTATCCCTTACTTGTGTTTTATTTCTCCTTTTTATTTTTCATATCTCCTCTTGGGTTTATATCTTTACTATTTCTCTCTTTTCTTCAAGATTAGAAAACCTAATTTGGTGTCCATTTTGTCATTTAATCAAAGAGTTACTAATTTTACTTTTATTATGTTGTTCAACTTATATGCCCGTATGGAGATAGTAGGAAAGAGCATAATTTGGTTTTTATCAAAACCGAATCCAAAAATCGAAAAAAATTCAGTTTGGTTAACCGAATTTCTTACCATTTTTGGTTTTTGGTTTTTCAATTCGATTAACCGAAATTTTCAGTTCGATTTTCAGTTAGCATACTTGAAAATTTCAGTTATTTCGATTAACCAAAAAATCAAACTAAACCTACAAAAACTAGGTCATTTAGTTTCTCCTTCTTTCCATTCGGTTTTTTCGATTAGTTTGGTTTGGTTTTCTCCCTCTTTCCTTTCGTTTTCTGTTAAATTTTTTTATTTTCGATTAACCAAAAATTTCAGTCTCAATTATCGGTTAACCAATTAATTTTTTGTTCGGTTTTCGATTAATGTTTTTTCAAGTTCGATTAATCGAAAACCAAACTTTCAATTTCGGTTAATTGAATGCTCTGCCCTAGTTAATAGGTTGATTGTTAAATGGACAAATCAATTATCACACATTACAAAATTTAATCAATCAAAATTTTGAATAAAAACTTATTTGTCAATTTTGAATTTTAATATTTTTGGGATCTTTTGTTTTTTAACTAAATTGGACTCAATTTATTTTTAGAATTTCATTTGATTTTTTTTTTAATAAGAAACCAAATCAAGCGTGGGTTTATTTTTAAATATTTAGGTCTTCTTTCAAAATTCGATCAATACCATTTTTCACCGGGAAACTATCATATTTTTTAACTTTTAGCTTATGAAACAATTAATAGGCTTAAAAAGCTCTTACTATTAAAGAAGAACTCAGCTGCACCTTCCGTCCATGAGATAACGTCTAAAATATGATAATTTAGGGGTGAAAAAAATGCAATTGGCCTCCAAAATTTGTTAAACTTTTACCATCTTGGGTTTTGGCTTCACAAATGATTCCAATTGGTTTGGTTGTGAGGCTTTTACCATTGAAAGTAGTTGGATGTGGCACGTTTCTAGCTAATTCCATAGTTTCCTACTATCAATTTTAAGGATTAAAACCAAAATTAGCTATGAATTAGTCTAGCAACACCCTCACTCATTATGATTCTTGAAGAATGAATAAAATCTAGGACACTACATTTTATTCTTTTTTTTTTTTAATGTATGCATGGTTCCCACTCTCAAATGAAAGATGAGATAAGTGTTTAGCTTGAAAAATTAGAGAAGGTACTTGAGAAGGGCAGACATAAGATGATTTCAAGAAGAAAGCAAAAAGAAGTGAAATCTACAAATCAATCACATTACTGAAAGGGAATAGAATGGTTATTGTTGTTATTAGGGCCTAAAAGAGAGCAAGTTGTGATGAGTAAAAAGTGTGGTGTTGTTAGATATGTGAAAGAGCAATGATTCAATGAAACAGTACCATTGCTTTGCTTACTCCCAAATCTATTAATTCCACTTTAGAAGATAAGCGCATGATTAACAATAGTGATTTCCATCAACATACCTATGTTTTAGTAAACTTATACAGGAAACTGATTAGTTCATTAATTACTTACACATTACCAGGCCCCCACATAATTAATCAATTCCATTTTTTTCAATATAATAAAGGAGATCATTAATAGACCGAGTTATATTGTGGTTATATATTAAAATAGCTCTAATTTATATATTAAATATATACTTATAATATGATTAACATGAATTAAAATCTATTTTTACATGAATTAAAAAAGAGTTTGGTTTCAAGATATTTTGGGATTAGTCATGGATTAAACACATGATTTATTTTAAAAATCTCACTTAATTTGAGTGATAGCAAGAGAAAGTGTGATGATTCTAACAATCACTACCTATTCAATTCAATTGTAACCAATAATGTACCTGTTACTACCTACGAAGCCTAAACCTAATCTAAGAGACAATTTGCTGTAGGATGTGTTTATGATATCCTTGAAACCACTAACTAATCAAATTTTTGCCTCGTTTTTTCTCCCCCTTCTTTCTAAAATGAGTTTTGAGCTGGTTCCCATTAATTGGTTTGTTTAGACAAATATGATCGTACGGACATGATTGTCTAACTATATAAGTCACCTATAATAATTATGTTTTGCTTTAACACTTCATTATAGGATGTTGTAATGAAAGTATAATCTTAATCCACTATTTATCTTAACAAAGTTGTACAAAAAAATAAATAAATCTGACAAGACTTGATATTTGCGCGTGCAATTGTGAAGATGGTTGTTCTTATATATGTGGGTCTATCTCTCTTTTTATTAGTAAGCTAAACATGCTTTTAAAATAGTTTTTAAAGGATTCTTTGATTTTGATTTTATTATAGGCTCATAATTAAGAGAATCCAATCTAAATGGGGTTAATTACAATGCCCAAAGTTTTTAAAACTATTGGTCCATCTTATATATGTTTACATGAAATTAAGACACTAATACACAAACTCGATACGATTAAAAAAATTAAGCGAATTAAAGTTAAAGATAAATGAGTGATAACCCGGACAACATGACACACTATGGATAAGGGATTCGGTTAGATTCCGAGTTGACTCGTATAGCCCATCAACCCATTTAATCAAAAAGATAATTTGATATTTAACACTAAAAAATTTCAATTTGATTTTCTTCTTTTAAATTTCTCCTTTTTTTTTTTTCTATTCACGAATGCTTCACCAAACAGTTAAAAAGTCGAAAAATTTGTAATCTTTGTTTTTTCCTTAATGAATTCATCTTTTTCATTTTATTTATTTTAGTAGATTGAAGATAATAGTGTTTATGGGAATATTGAAGATTATTATCAATTTTTATCATAATTATGTTAAATATGTCAAATGGATTATGTGAAAAATATGGATAGATTAGATAATTGTATTTAATATTGTGATAAATGAGATTGTAAAATTATGTGAATTAAATAGATATGTCAAGTTAAATAAGTTAAATGAACGACACTATTGTAAAATAGTTATAAGGGTCGATTCAACTTGTTAACTAAACAGATCATGTTAAGATTAAGTGGGTTGACAAATTACTTGATACGACATGAACACACGGCCATTGGTATTAAACATTCTAATGATTAAAAATCATAATTTAGTGCCGTTATTTGGAAGCAATTGTTTCAAGGGAAAACATATACCATTTATTAAAATCATGGTGGACTACATAAATGAGGTATATATTAAAGAACAAATCTCGAAATCAAGGGCAAAAGTAGACAAATTCATGGAATACAATTGTTCCAAAATAAAATTATTAAGGTGTAATGTAACATTTTTGTATTGGTATGATTAGATCAGACGAGGTGGACCATAGGCTTCAAAACTCGATGTACGCATGAGCCTAATATTTAATGTTAGGCCATGATCCAAGAAAGATGATCCACCTTTAAATCATACTATCTTTTTTGTGTGTTGGGCTACATCCACCGGCCTACGAAGGAAACTGCTCTTCTTTAAACAAGAAGCAGTGTATTTTACATTTGCTTATTGGTTATAGTTGAGTTTTTCAGATAGAGTTTAACTTAATATTAATTTTTTTTTTTTTTAATGGGAGTAAAAAAATCTTGCAATTACAAGCTTTAATTGTTGAACAAAGTAAATGCAAGAATGATGAGTGAAATTTCAAATTTCTTTTGAACTTTTTGATAATGGGTTTGCCAAATGTGAGCTAAACGGATGCAAATAAAGATCAAAAGGAAAAAAAAAAGAAGGGCAAAAATATGATTGAAGAAACGTTAAGTCATTTTCATGAACAACAAAGCCAAATAATAAAGAGAAGTTGTAGAGTAGGAAAGGAAGATGCTAATCATTCTTGTTAACTCTGTAAAAGTAAAAAGTTCATAGGCTTTATTTAAGTTTACAGAGAGAGACTCTGTGGTGGCAATTATAATCATTGTAGAGGAAGAAAGCAACCCTTCACTAACAAAATGATGTTTATTGTACGTGTTCGTTTAAGCTGTTTATGGAACAAAGAAAAAGAAAAAAAAAGGGAATACAAAAAGACCCAAGTTGACTCTCTTTGCCTTAATAAGAAAATCAACGAAATTCTGCAAAAACCATTAAATTGAATGCAACATCAAACTCTGCCTCAACGTAGAATCCAAGGCACTATACATCAAAAAATCATTAAAAAAAAACTGAAACATACCTTTTTCCATGCTTAGTGCAAACATAAAAGATATACAAAGACTTACCCTTTCTTTCTTGTACCCATCCACCAAATTATGAAGTTATTTTATAAGCTTTCAGTCTTCTAAGAAACACTTTAAAGCAGTCAAAGCTTGGTGTGATAGATCTTCCTATCTTTAAAATAGATGGTAGGAATCATACTGTCAGCATTAATTTGACGATCAAGGAGCCCATACTATTTTCCGCGTCTATTAACAACATCCTCTATAAAATACAATTTAGAGCATTTTCTCAAAAAAAGAAAAAAAAAAAAAAAAAAAACTTTAGAGCAAAACCCAACCTCAAATATCTTACAAATTAAGGCTTCTTGTTATAGTATTCCTTTATCCATGCATCACACTATGTATAACGCAATACTTTATTCACAATCTTCTGTAGAACAGAATTCTTTGTTTATATTCAACTGGCAGTTTGTTTATATATGTAAATAAAATGTTTCAATTCAAGCCCAGAAACAATCTTGATTCTGCTATAACCTTTTCCTTTGTAAGCCTCGACTTCACAAATGAACATTATTTAGTTCCATAATATAAAAGACATTTGATCTAGGAAGGCAAATTTAGTCCAAACCCAGCAAGAGCTAATCATTCGACATCAATTTTGCAATGACTGAACTAAAACAAAATAGACAGCGAAAGGGAAATGGTTAATTTATATATTCCTTTTTCCAACTGTCCCGAAAATGTCTCCATTATTTCTACAAATTATCTAACATAAATTTCTAAAGAATTGCAAAATCAACTTCTGTTGCATTAACCCTGCTGGACCCCATGGGATGTGACTTATGATCCTCTGGCTATAAGCATAACACAAGTGGAAAAGGCTTTACCCAAAAAGACAAGTATCACACTGACTGTAGACTATGGGCTTGCATACCATCCTGTAAGCATTTCACAGCACCATCGTAGTTTAAGAATCCCATGAACCAAAATTCATGATTATCAACAGAAATGACTTGGATGTACTTCTCAGAAGGATTTGTTCTGCTAGATGAAGGATTCACAGCTTTAAGTTGATGCAATGGGATGACCACCTATTTTAGAGAGAAACAGTCAATGTATGCTTCAAAAATACACATAAAAGGAACAAGACAGAAGCAAAAGGAAGAGATGTCAATAGCTTATATCATTACTAACAAAGCAAATGTATGTTCTTGCCTATGGCACAAGTAAGCGAGACATGTCCTAGCCAAAGATAGAGCACAAATGTAACAAACTCCAATGAACCGGCATGTACTAGACTTATGCTACAACCAGTTGACCACATGACAATCAATCACAATTTAAAATAGTTCAATTAATACAGGTACTGTACAAGATATAAGATCCAGCAAATGATTAGAATGGACACACCATCAGTACCATACAAAAATCAAGAAAGAAGACTGCCAGAAAAAGCCACTTGCATTTACTTTAAAAGATACCTTAACAAATAATGTCAATATGCAAAATATTTTATTGAACTTAAGAACTTATTGTTGCAATGAACATTCAACAGATAGCAATACGAAATAAAATATAAACTAAAAATTTGAGGCAGTAATAGTGAGTTTTGTATAGACTCATATTAGGCTTCAATCAAGTCATTCAGAGTGTCACAAAGTTTAAGCTTTTAGAAAAAATTACTTTTATGCCCCTAAAGTTTGAGCAGACCTATTATATTCCTAAGTGTTTGAGATTACATTTACATTATATGTCTAAATTCTTTTGAAAAAAAAAATCCAACTCTCAGACAATGTTGTACATTTTTTGGCGAAAGGACCCTAGCTTGCATAGGATTTCTGGTTTACAGTTCTTGTACAAGTATTTTTCTTGTTCTGATGTTATTTTCTTTTCCAATAAATGGATTTCCCAGTTTACTCTAAAAAAAAGTTTAACATTTGTGGATATTAGATATAATAAATGCTTCTTTTCCATTTAGTCCCTATAATATCAATTTATAAAATAAAAAAGTAAGGATGCTAATGTCAATTTATAAAATATCTTACTAAAACTTGGACATATTGATTGCTTATTCAAAGAATGTAAACAATACAAATGTCACTTTTTTTTTTTTTTTGGAATAGAGTAAGTATAAATATAAAATAATGCCCTATTTTCAAATTAATTATATTAAATTTTATTTAAATTCATTTCATATATTTAAACTAAAGATAATAATTTAAAAAAAGAGAGAGAGAGAGAAAGAGAAAGATTGTTGATCTTCCTCCATTGAATGGTTCACAACTCCCAAACCACTATATCAATACGAGTAATACCAGTAGAATACCATATCAGTGCAGGGATAAGAGATTTTTACCATTGGATTATAGGATTTTTTTAATGGTAAAAACATGGGATCATTGGGTCATTAAAGATTTGAACTAAGGTGCTCTCAGCATTTGGTATGGAGGAGGTTGATGCTATAAAATAAACATAAATAGTTAGCACAGCTGGTTTGTCTCTATTATAAATTGATAGGGACTTTGTTAGTGCTGGCAGGGGAGTTCAAACCACCAAAATACTTGAATCAATACTCATTTTGATCCTTAAACTCCTCCCTCTTCCCTTCTGAAATGAATCCTTTAATGTACTTAGAGATTCAAAGTAGAAATTGGACAAATCTCAGTCATAGATTTTAAATCTCAGTTTGATTCACTCAATTGGCTACAATTGGGTTGTGGTTTATTCTTTTGAAAATGAGATTACTGTAATTGAAAATTCATTTTATAGGCAGAGAAGGAGAGGGAGAAAGTTCCTCCTCTGATCTTATATTTACTTATTTTAATTTAAATAAATTGAAAGGGTATTGTTGTCTTTTATTCTCTTATATTTTACTCTGTTGAAGTTTCAAGTTGACTAGTGAAAAAGGGGGCAATATTTGGTTAGAAAGACCTAAGAGTTGGAAAACCCAATAACTTTGAACTTCAAGAACCTAGAGACCTGAGAAAGGTTAGCTCAGAACTCACTAAAGTAATTTTCCCTAACTTATATCATTTTGATCCCATGAAACTTAGCAGATCCATACCAAGTTGTAACGCTTTCTTTGCTGCAAACCTAAAAAATGCTAGGAATAGCTAAAGAATAGAATCTCATATATGCAAAGAGGCCAATTTTTTGTGGCTGAAATGTCCAATTATTTGCAAAACTTCAGGTCTGATAGGTATGAGAATGAACAAATTATATATCATAGGAAAATGTGAATTCTGTATCCATTCTGCTGTATTCATTACTAAATCCATACCATACCAAGGAAATATTTCCCTTTTAATAACCACTATCAAAGCATCACACTATGCAAGCGTGTGCATATCTATAGGGACATAACCAAAGATTCTAAGATTCACAGCTAGAATTTCGTTAAGTATAGCACCTCACACTCCAAGAACTAAGATTACAACAAATCATTATTGACTGAGAACTGAATGATATGTATTGAAATCATTGATATACTCATAGACAGCATCTAATACCCAACCTTCAAAAATTGTTAGAACTCTCACAAGACACAACTGTCCTATCAATTTTTAAAGAAAATTGTAATATTATAAATCAATAAGGATTCAAAATATCAAATTAAGACAGCTTAATGCTACAAATTCAAAAAACAAAAACAATTCAACAACTAAATTATTTCGACACACATAATTCTAAGCTTCATGAGTCCTTTACAGCTTTATCTTAGTTTTCCATGCAATTATTGATGCTCACACTAAAGTGCTCAAAGTATTAACAAGCCAATAGTTTTTCTCCTACAAAGCATGGAAAAGGATATGGACACAGAACCTTACATTAAAGCAACTTGATTACACATCAACATGTTTATTTTCCCAAAAAAAAAAAAATACTAGATGAATATTAGAAGCATGTCATCTCTTGTTAAAAAAGTGTAGAAGTGTCCAACACATACAATATAGAACCAGTGTCAGTGTTCTACAGTTGTTTGGTATTTCATAAAAGAAATAGCTAACAAACGACCATCTTTTGTTGCGATAAACCTAACTCAGAGAAACTGAAGTCTTAAAGAATAAGAGCAGTGAGAAAAGCATTCATGATTCATCCACACCTAGAAATTTAAAATGACTACTCTACTTATGAAAAGCAAAAAGGGATATAAGAGAAAAATTTTAACTCAGTCCTTCACATTTCCCCCACTCAACTAGTATAGAAAAATTAAATGATCCAACTCTTTCTATATCCACCCAATTTCTTCACATTCAAACATCATGTTACCTCAATCTTGTAGAAAAGAGTCACAATGGCAGTCTGGCTATCTTGATTAAGCCCATAAGGCCTTCAGACCTCAAAGAACCCACTTGATATTTATTTGAGCTAATCTAACATAGGCAAACACACATTAAAAGAAAATAATTTTCCTTTTGTTATTGACTACCCACATGTTCTTTCACTTTATCATGCTCAAAATACAAAACCTCCAATTCAGCGACAAAGGTAAAAAAGAGTTTCTTTAATATCCTTACTTTCAAAACCAAAAACTAGGTTTTCAAACACTGTGACAAGTGGATTATAATTTTCAGTACGGAATATATGCTATTCTTATGACAATATGATTTTTAAAAAAACAAAAAAAAAAGATTGAGCCTCAGTTCCAATGAGAACTTCCTCCTAGAACAAAATCAAGCTAATGCATACTATTATAAATGAGGTTACAGTGATTTCCAAAGAAAGCTCAGTGTCTGGCTGGAATAGATGTTTAAATATAGACAAAGAAAATGTACCTTATAATAGCTCCATTCAGTTTGGCTATCAGATTTATATGAAAGGGGATTGTCACTACAGAATGCAAGTTTTGCAGTAGATACATACAAAATCCCCATAACTGGACCAGCTGATGTTGATAAGTAACAAGCAAATGAATTTTGGAGTTGCTCCTCAGGAACCGTCTCAAATGTCTGTCGAAATATCTTCTCATAACCACCTTCTGCAAGGACCTTCGTCCCCTGAGCAATTCGTCCTAGTGCAGCATCTGTAAAGCTAGGGGCAGTCTTCACTGATATGAAACAAAAGAAAGATGCTAAAATTTTAGAGCACTAGACATTTCACAACAAATTCCAACCAAAGGCAAAGACAAGTCATACCAAAGCTTAATAAAGGCCCTCCAAAAAAAAAAAAAATTCCATTCGTGTCCTCAAAATTAAACCAAAGAAAGCCTATCACTTGTCTTGAAGTTGCCATAAAACCAAAATGCAAATGTTACGAAACTCTAATTTCATTATGCAATTGACATTATTACAAAACTTCTAATTAAATAGGTAATGTGCAAATGTTAAATATCAGTACATTCACAAAACCACAATTACAAACTCTTAAGTTCGACCTAGGAACTTCACCTAGAAACTGATAGTAATTCTTATTTACAAAAAATCTTATCCTAGTATACTATTGAAGTCCACAATGAGGAATACCATTGTCATTAATGGTTGACTGACTGAAAGTGTTTAAGGCTGGAACTGGCAAAGTAAATCCTGATTCCAAGGTAAACAATTTTCCTTTATTAGTTAGCTGACTTAAACTTTAATGTGTGTCATTACTATTGTATATGTAAATGCTATTATTTTGAGGACTAAAAAAATGATCTTAGCTATGAAAACACATCTTTAATCAAGAAAATACGCAATGGTCTTCGCTATTGTCCACAATATCCATCCATATACTAAATAATACATCAATGGTTCTGTTAATTCATAGAAGTAATTATAATGCCCTTTCAAGTGCCCTAAGTTTGTAGGATAAAGCATATAGTTAAAACCTATAAATTATGCTCTATACAGACATCCCAATGGAACATTTAACTAAAAACAAAATGGAGGAGAGGTAAGACTAAATGACATAGTGGCGAACAACTGCAACCAATTAAGATATCAAAGCTTTGTATTTTAGGAGAGTAGCATGATAAGACATAACCAACACAAATGAAAGAGGATCGATGAAAGGATGGAATGCCATGTTGTCTGGTACAAAGATAACAAAGCAAAAGGCAGATTACAGTGGTGAAACATGTGATAATGGGAGAATGTTGTTGGCCCCAAATGCTACCATATCCAAGAAAAATATTGCGGAAATCAGTGGACAAGATTAGAAACAATCACATGGAAGAAATTGTCTCAAAATATTTGATACTTCTTGACATTAGACCAAACCTAGTTATAAATAGAGCATAATAGAAACAATGGATTCACAAAGCATGCTCCAACTAAATAAGATTAAGGTTCAGCTGTTACTGTTCTCTAGAGCAATTTTACTAGTATATATACATACATACTCTTGTATCTTTTTCTTCCTGGAGTGAAATTCTAATAAGCACGCCATAAATTCTTTCTAGTTTTCATGTGCCTATATCATATGCTAACGAAGCCATGCTACTGAAAACACTATGACAAACTCGAACAGAACCAAAATTTTATCAAATTCAAGCATAAATTGAAATTTTAAGTTTACCTATCAACACACATTACAAGTTGCCAAATGTATATTGCGTGATCATACTATTACACCCTAATACTGCAAAACAATTATAAAAAAAAATCAAATTTTAAATTAAATTAATTAAAAATTCTCACAGTGCTGCCATGTGTTTCCAGCGAGATCCTCTGCCTTCTTGGTAGCTTCTCCCACTCTACTTCCCCATCTCCGTAGCATCTCTCGCACGTTCCCCATCGTATCTGTTCAAAAAATGCACAATTCCTCTAAAAAAACAAAAAAAAAATAATAATAACAGAAATCCTCGCTCGCGCATTGATTTAAAAATCATTCATCTGAAAATTTACCTTTGAAGGACGATGAAGAGGAGGATTGAACAGGAGCCGAAGAAACGTAGGGATTGGATCCATCAAAATAAGCGTCATTATTGCCATTTTCGGTATGAGAACGAGATTCGGTCACCAAATCGGGGCTCCATCGAACCGATTTCCTCGCAGACCCCATGCGCCCTGGAGTTTGTGCCTGATCAACTTGAGTCTGTATCTCAGAATCCGATGCAGTCGCGACACTGCCATTATTAGCTTCGCCATTCGGTGCAACGTTATGATTACCTGCGCTTTCCGGATCAGATATCGAATTCGACTTTGGATCCTTGCCCGTTGATTCTGCTTTCTGCTCCTTCCCCTCTACGGGCTGTTGATCCATGTTCGCCGTGACGGTGACGGTGTCGCGTGGAGGAGTGTTTTTGAACTAGGAATTTGATCTTCGCAGTCAGTGGTTATTGGATTTGAATTTTTTTTTTTCTGCAAGGAGGAAATGCTTTTTTAGTGGAAATGGTTGCTTGTGGATGGGTTAACCGGTAAAAACGGTGGTGGGCCGTACCAAGAACTTGCCTTTTTTAGCGCGAACAAGTCGTGATAAAGACAACTTTGACTGGTCGGTTTTGCGTCATTTCCCATTTCATACTTAAAACTTTTGCGTTTTCTCTGAATAGAACTCTAAATTTTGCAAATGTTCAATTGTGTACCTTGAATTTTAAATTTTATAAAACACATAGTTGAACATGTTTCAAACAACTATTGAGCTTGATTAGGAGAAATATAGCAAATAGCCTACTTTTAATAGTATTTCCATTCGGTGAATAGAACATAAGTTTAAAAATTAGAAAAATAATTTATTATTATTATTATTATTATTATAAAAAAACATATTTAAAGTAAGAAAAGTGAGGAAAGCCACCATCTCCAACCACTTCAAACCGTCGCCATCCCCACCTCCACCTCCAGCCACTAGCACAGACTTGCACTTGATTGGTCGGCAACTCACATTCTGACAAACCCAGCACCATTTACACTGTTGTCATCCATTGCACGAAAAAAAAACCTCAAGCTTCAGTCAAAGCTCCAAATTGTAGAACATGAGAATCCTATGGCAACTATTTTGACGGAAAACGATTCGCCTCCTATAGCTCTTTTGGATGTGGTATGTTTTAGTCGACGGAGTAGCCATAATTGATGGTCGAAAACTATGGTAGTTGAACACAAAACTAAATATTTCGGCCAAACGGGAAGGAACCAGAAAAAGGGTATTTTAGAACCAGTGGGACGATTCTGGTGGTGTTTATATTTATTTACATTTATAGTTAGATGTTTTCTTTACGCATATGACTATATACATTTATTAACTTCTATTTACCGATATTTATTTACTTGTATTAAATTTTATTTACCGATTTTTCTTCATTAATTTTCCAGTGAAAACCACCAAATGGCTACAATAATCATGTTTCAATTGTATTTGGTTAATTTTTAAAGAATTTTAAATTTAGTTACATTTATTGACTTTTATTTACATATTTATATTTTATGGTTGTTTTAAAATATTATGATTTATGTTGATAAATATTTACAAAAAATGTTATTTTCCTAATTTTTAATCTTATATTTTATTAATTTCTAAAATTTGTTAGAAAATGCTATATTAGTAATTGTCCTTAATGATAACTATTTGGATTCTTAAACTTTTATGAATAATCTAAAAGTTGGCATTCTTTTTTTTTTTTTTTGAAATTTACACTCTTCCATGGGCATGGTAGCAGGTGAAAAACTGGGTAAGGTTGTATTAAAATTTAAATAAAATTACACTCTTCTTTTATTTTTATTTAAAAAAAATAAAAGAAGTCAAAATAGAAAGTAAACATGCAAAAATTTGACTCACTATTGTTTGATTTGCCTACTTGATCCTCAACTTCCCCCTCCCATTTAATTTTAACAAAAGTAAAAAATAATAAAATGTGAACTTTTACTGAAAAAAAAACTACCATTTATTTTAAACTGTCTTTTCCAGCAGTTTTTTTAATAATTTTGACTTTTAGCATTTTAATGAATGGAAACGTTTTTCAACTATTTTTTAAAGTGTTTAAAAAAATAGCTTTTTTATATAGTTTTTAATTGTTTAATTAGAGATTTATCAAAATCTAAGTCTTGTAACTTTTATTTTTTATCATCCACAAACAAGTAATATATCATAGATTTAAAAAGAAAAAATCTAATAAAAAAGGGAACATTACTAAGCAATCTTCTTTTCAAAGGAGAAAATCCAAGCACATCTATTGTTCATGTGATGGCATGTTTTGAATCTTATCAATGAAGCTAAGCATTGTTGTGGTGTTCTCATCACCTGTCAAAAAAAAAAGATCAATTTTTTCTGAAGAACTGGCAAATGTAGAATATGAAACAGTAATATACATGTAAAGATAAAGTCATTAAAATATCACTAACCAAGTCTTGGTATGATGTGTCCTTTAGGATGATGAATCACCATTGGATCAATAAAAGATTCCAACAGATCAATTCCTCTAGACTTCAAAAAATCCATCTCCCCTGTTATTAATTATTCCTATTATCCTCAAATACTTCAAAGGTGTAATAAATTAATTTAGTTGAAGTTACCTATAATGTGAAGAGAAGGGCAATAAATAGGAGATGCAAATGCATTAGCAGCAAGCTTAGGTTGTCCAAATTTATGTCCCAAAAACTTAGCCCCAGATATTATTATCACAAACTTTATCTTTGGGACTCTTGTGAAGGCCATACCCTACAAATTCTAATAACCGATTGAATAAAAAGTTTTCTCCTTTACATTGCTAGATCCTATATAAATTCAGTTTAATACCTGCAATTGCATGGGTGGTGCAGCAGCAGATATCATTGCTCCCTAAGAAGATTATAATAAATCATAAAAAGTTTTGAAATAAAATTAATTGTTTCTAAGAAAATATATCAGTAAAAAAAAAAGGAAGTTTAAGCCAAACAATCACCTGGGAAAATCCAAGCAAACCATCAAAAGGACCATGATTTATCATATAATCTTCAATATAAGCAAGACATTCTTCAAAATTTCTATACTCTTTGAAATCCTTAGAAATAAACCACCCTCTTTGTAATTTGTCCCAAATTAACAGAGAAAAAATAAGCAAGAAATGAAAAGGAAAAACCCAGATTATGACACTAAAGATCTTACCTGACTGCTTTGATACCATTCAAAGTAAGGAGGATAAAAAAAGCCTTCAACATCAGATTTTCCACGAGCTGGAAATGGACCATCAAGAAAATGGAGGTCTAGCTTTTCAAGAACAGTTTCAGGCCATCTTCCAATAAGTTTTTGTAAAATTGAACCGCTGGTTCTGAATCCATGGAGACAAAGAATTCTGGGTTTGTTTTTAATTTCGAATTGCATCAGTAATTTGTTGGGTTTTTGTCTCTTGCTACTGCTTTGCTTCTTCTCTTTCAATGGGAGTTTGGTAGAGAATGGGGAAATTATAGTTCGTTGAGTGTTAGGGATAAAAGGGTCAAAATGGGGTTGAAATCTTACATGGAAAGGCAGTGATCTTAGTATGTGATTTGCGAATCTAACCATTGTCAATTCTACGGAGTTGCTCTACAGCTTGCTTTGAAATTCATATTACATAACATTTTGGAAAGCTAATTAATTTGTTGGGTTTTTGTCTCTTGCTAATTTTTTTTTTCTTTTTCATCATATTTTGGATTTTTTTTTTTTTTGAGAAGAGTAAATAAAAACTTGAGTGCTAAATTTGTAAAATAGTTGAAAAATGCTTTGAAATTGTTATTTAAGCCTGTATGTTTTTATGTTAACATGCTTTTAGGGCTTTTTATTTTCTTAAAATATATTAAAAGAATAATTATTTATAGGTTTCTAAGGTTTTGCGTAATATACACTACGATTTTTCTATTTTAAAAAATGTATTAATAGGTCTTTCTAGTTTTAAAAATTGTACTATTAAGTCGTTCCGTCCAGAAATGTCGTTAGTCAAATGAAAAAATCAAACGATTTGGATTAAATTTTAAAAAAAATGACAAAATTACCTTTTGATTTATTTGAATCGGACCATTTCTTCTTCCTCCTTACTTATTCTTAACAATAATTTCACTTTTTTTAAGCCTTCCTGTTAAGAATCATCACAACCTAAAAAAAATGAACCAAAAAAAAAAATCAGACACCGGAACAACATGGCTGCAACTCATAGAGGTTGCTCGCCAAGAAATCCAACAATTCCCTCGAATCAGCTTATTAGGGTCAAAAGAAAGCTCTCGATGAGTTGAAACAGCTTATCCAAGATGCTCTTAATAAGCATGAGTTCACTGCTCCACCTTAGTCGCCTCCGGCCAAGGAAGCCAAGAAAGAGATGAAGCCGGCTGAACCGGAGAAGGCGGAGGAGAAAGCTGAGGTGAAGGAGGAAGAGAAAACACCAGATGAAGCCAAAACTGAGGAGGATGAGACATCAACCCCAGCACCATTGGCGGCGGCAGAAGTGAAGGAGGAGGAGAAAGTTGAAGGAAAAGAAGAGGAAAAGGCTGAAGTGAAAGAAGAAGAGAAGGTTGAAGTGAAAGAAGAGACAAAGCCAGCAGCGGAGGAAATTGTTGTGGTGACCAAAGAAGAGGAGGCGGCAGTGGAAAAGGTGACAACAGTTGATGAAGATTGAGCTAAGACTATTGTGGCAATCGAAGAATTGGTGGTGGCTGTTTCTTCAACCGCCACAGTAGCATAGGAAGCGCCGCCAACTAAAGAAGTTGAGGCATCTACAGCGGAGTAGACAAAAATAGATGAGACACAAGCTCCTCCGCTTCCACCACAGGAGGAGGTATTTATCTAGGGAATTCCAATCCTCGGAGATGAGAAAAGTGATATTATTCTGTTGAAATTCTTGAGAGCTAGAGATTTCAAGGTTGATTTTAGTCCAAATGGTATTTGCACTATTGGTCAGATTGAACAAGGTTGAAGGAGTTTCAATCCTTATCTTGTTCATCACCATCACAATATGAAACGGAATACCAAAAAATCAAAACCAAAACCAAAAAATTAAAAACTTATTCAAACAAGAATACCACTTCCGCATTCTGCTTCTTCTTATGTGTTTTCTTCTTCATCTCTCTACCTCTACGACAAGTCGGTGATGGGATCTGGCTAAGAAGGAGTGGGGTTGATTAACGCCGAAAAAATAAAGGGTGTCAATCAGATATAAAATTGGGGATAAATACATAAACTCGAAAAAAAATCAAAACCAGATGATTATGTAAAAAAAATGGTAGGAAAAGAAAGAAGGTTGAGTGAGACAAACTCAATCTCGGCTACATGTGTTCACTCAAAAATGTTTTCTAGAAACATGATTTCAAATGGATTCGCAAATAAATCCAATCCCTGAAAATTGGTTACAATTTTTTGGAGTTTCTACTATTGTTTTTATTTTCTTATTTTAATCTTCGTTCAAGATTGAGCTTGTCTTCAAACACTTTATTTGAGTAGAAGGTTTCATAACAGTGGAGCTTGTTCATCTGCATACCTTTTTCAGATAAATCGAAATTGATGTGTATGTTTATAAGTAAGGAGGAAAAGAAAGGGTTTGATTTAAAGATTGATTTTAATTAGCATGGTCTGATTCAAATAAACCAAAGGGTAATTTTGTCATTTTCAAAAATTTAATCCAAATCGTTTGACTTTTTAATTGACTAACAGCGTTTCTGGACAGAATGACCTAATAGTACAATTTTTGAAACCATAAGGACCTATTAATACAATTTCTAAAATCAAAACATTCCAGAGTATATTATGCAAAACCTTATGGACATATAAATAATTATCCCTACATTAAAAAGATTTTAAAATTTTAGGATATTCCAATCAATGGATTCTTTTGTCTAATCAATTTCTTAAATAAATTAAAATATTTAAAATTTTATAAAAATACTTCAATCAAAGGATAAATTATTTAATAAATTATATATATATATATATATATATATATATATATATATATATA
>CANUEY010388026.1:0-11648 GCA_948099555.1 Croton setiger
AATTAAAAACATATTTTTCATATATAATTTAATTATATATATATATATATATATATATATATATATATATATATATATATATATATATATATATATATATATATATATATTTGGAATCATTCTCATCAATAAGATAATTTATTTAAATTTAAGGTGGTCTACTAAATTCTCAACTGATAGAAAAAGGTTCAATTCGAGTATAATTTGTAAAAAAACTTCTTCCGATAATAAAGAATTTAGTAATAAAAAAAAAATGTATTATCTAGTTTCCATTTCTCCTGGCATGTTACAAATTTACTTAGCCATGCAATAAATCTTTTTTCACAATAATATCATTTACAATAAATTTTCTTCCTGCGAAATCATATTTTCCAACTTTGTAGAGATTCTTAATGTCAAAATTTTCTTTATGTTAGTCAATACAATTTACTTACTCATGTTTTCTGTTAAATTATTTTCCTGCGAAAAGGATTTTAGTGCAAATCACTATACAATAATTGCATGATGGAACAAGACACTATATTTTTAACTAACTCTTCTTTCATTAGAGGAGGATGCAGTGCAAATTTAATTCACAAAATCCTCTTTCATGGAAGAAGGATTTCTTAAATAGTTCAATTTCAACTAAATCCTCTATCTATATGGAAGCAAATTTACCGATAAAATTTATACAACAAAAAGATTCTTTTGTCATAGACTTAGTAGATGTATTGTCATGTTTTTTTTACTTCTAAATCTTGTTCTGCAAAAAGTGGATTTACTACTTCTAGTAATTCTGCAAGCAGATTTATTTTCTCAAAATTCTCAACAATAACAAATTTGTAAATAGTTTGAAATCCACCTCACATTTTTAAAATAACACCACTTTTGTCATAACCCGTGTTTGTACGTAGTCAAATTTACACAATTTTTACTCAGGAAAATTGCTTGTGGCTCCTGTGTTATACCTTAATCTATGCTCAAGTCCCTTAATTTTCAAAATATACTTTTAGAATCAAATATTTTAAAACTGTTATATCATGAGGTAATTCCATCCAATATTCTTCTAATTTTCCATCTGTCAAATCTAATTTGAAAAATTCAAGAGATTAACATATTTTAAATTTCAATATTACCCTTTTGTAAATAAAAAAAGAATTTATAATTTTTGTAAGAATACTGCTAGGTTGGCTGCAACTCGGCCGTCATCTACGAGTTTGGTTGCTGGATTTGGAAGCATCAAAATTAGATTGCAATTTTAAATGATGCCATATGAGTTTAGTTCAAAGTCCAAGTCACCACGCATTGAACTGCTGAATTAGTCAGCAATAATATTCTCTTTTCTGTTTATAATTCCTACATTGTAGAAGGGTGTTCCTCCATTTCCTTTTTTCTTGTTGTTAGTGGGAGGGTGTGCCTCCATATAGAAGTAATGCTCATTTGATGTAGGGAGTAGTTATTTTCTGCTTCTGTATATAACCAATAATCCTCAATGACTAAAGCATACTTTTAAAACCTAATATAAGTCTTTTTGACAGAGGTTCCAAGTTCCCTCCAATGAGCTTGATTTCTACTCTTTCACAATAGGTCGTTCAAAGAAACACCCTAACCCAAACACCTACCCCTTCTTCAACCTATCGATCTATAACTAGATCTGTCATCTGGGACCATAACAGTTTGGTATCAGAGTCGACAGTTATGCGAGATTTTGTTCTGGGCCAACTTGCTAAGCTCTTTAACTTGTTACTAGCCGAGCAGCAAGCCAACAAAGAATTGCACGCCAAACTTGATGCTCTAACTCAGGAATGGGAATCCACTAAAAAGGATTTTCAATCCAGCAGCGTTGGAAGTCCAGCACGCTTGCGGAGAGATAAGGGAATTTCGGGTACTTCGAATTTCAAAAAATCTAGAGGAAGTTCATTTGTACTAGAGTTCACAAAGCTGTATTTCCTTCGCTATGCTGGGAAGGATGACCCCTTGGGGTGGCTACACCGTTGCCAGCATTTCTTCGGCACCAACAAACACCTGAAGAAGAAAAATTCAGTCTGGCTTCATACCACCTAGAAGGAATTTCTCAGCTGTGGTATATACAGCTGCTGGATGACATCCTTAATCCTAATTGGGATGAGTTTTCCCACCAATGTAATCTTCGATTTGGACCTCCAATTCGCAATAATAAATTGGGTGAACTGGCTAAGCTGAAACAAACAAGATCTATCACGGATTACCAGAACCAATTTGAAGCACTTGTGTCACGCGCTAGGTCTTTCTCACAGGCTCAGAAAGTTCACCTGTACCTTAGTGGTTTGCAAGACTCTATTGCAGTTGAGGTTGAACTCCACCACCCCGCAGACTTGGTGAATGCGATAAGCATCTCTAGGTTGTATGAACGGAAACTGTTCCCACGTTCTTCAACTGCGAGAGACACTCGTCATACTACATTCCCATAAGAACTTCGTGCTAATCGAGTGGTGAAAAGGTTGTCCCATGAGGAGATGGAAGAATGGCAGAAACAAGGGCTATGTTTTAATTATGATGAATAGTTTGTTCGTGGCCACCAATGTAAAAAACTATTTTGGATCGATTTAGAGACAACAGATGAGGCAGATGACTCCAATTCAGACCCAGAGATTTTCCAATTTTCAGCTTGAGGACAAGCTTCCTTCGGGGGCGGGAAGTAATGTTAGCAAACCATTGAAAGCTTACACCCGTTTCTCTAATGGTTCAAAGTCCAAGTCACCACGCATTGAGCTGCTGAATTAGTCAACAATAATATTCTTTTTTCTGTTTTTAATTCCTGCATTGTAGGAGGGTGTTCCTTCACTTCCTTTTTTCTTGTTGTTAGTGGGAGGGTGTGCCTCCATATAAAAGTAATGCTCCTTTGATGTAGGGAGTAGTTATTTTCTGCTTCTGTACATAACTAATCATCCTCAATGACTAAAGTATACTTTTAAAACCCAATTTAAGTCTTTCTGACAGAGATTCCAAGTTCACTCTGTGAACCCTTACCGAGAGGATCCCTTCGAGCCGCCGGGCCGATCCGCGAGGGAGTCGGTTAGCCGGGGATGTTTACTCGGGGTGATATATGAGTGTGTAGAGTCGCTACTTAATTTATTTTGTTTAAGGGGAAAAATTAAGAAAGAACCCCTAGTGACTCCGTTTTGCGATTAACCTATTTCTAGGTTAATCGCCCCAATGGATGAAATGCACTAGTTTTTGAACCTGAGGTGGATTCAAAGGTTATGTCATGCATTCATATCCATGATTCTTTTCCTTTAATGTATGCAATCCAGGAATGAAGAGATTTTGAAAGAATCAGAAGGAGACCTGGTATTCGAGGTTATATCTCGAATATGTCTACATACTCTTGTTTGAATGAGAGATCAAGGTCAATGTAGTTCGAATTGCCTATTTAAAGGCGTGATGGAGGGGTATGTATGCATGCTATGAGTGTGTGAAAGTGAATTTAGGCCTTTTGGCCGAAAAGGGAGTTTATCGACTTTCATGGTCAAAATATATGAAATTCAGGCCTAGTGGCCGAAAAAGGAGTTTATTGACGTCCGAGGTCGAAGTGTGTGAAATTTAGGTCCAGGGGCCGAAAAGGAATTTATCGACGTCTGTGGTTGAAAAGTGTGAAATGTAGGCCTAGTGGCCAAAAAAGGAGTTTATCGACGTCCGTGGTCAAAATATATGAAATTTAGGCCTAGTGGCTGAAAAAGGAGTTTATCAACGTTCGTGGTTGAAATGTGTGAAATTTAGGCCTAGTGGCCGAAAAGGAGTTTAACGACGTCCGTGGTCGAAAAGTGTGATTTTTGGTATATCCGCTGGGGGAGATTGATTTTTAGGCCTTTTGGCCAAAATGTGTATTTTGAGGTGGCACCGCAGCTAAAAGTTTGATTTAGTATGGCGCTGCGGCCAAAAGAGTGATTTTGAGTGGCACTGCGGCCAAAAATTGATTTAAGTGGCGCCACGGCCAAAAATAAGTGATTTGGGTAGTGCGGTGGCCAAAAAGTGTGATTATGTAATGGAAATGTTATGTATGCATGATTAAGAATGGGGGGTAGAAGAGAATTAAATCTAAAAGATTGAGTTTCGAATCGTACCTGTGAGGTTGCCTTCTGAGGGCGGCCAGGGCTGCCTCTCGAGGGCGGCCAGGTCTGCCTTGCCTCCTTGACTCGCGCGTTTTTCATTCTGGAGCCTTTTCGGGACGTTCCGGGACTCCGATGGCTTTTCTGAGGGTAATTCTGTGACCCTCGTCAAATCCCTAACATTTCTAGTACCATGAAAGCATACTTCTGGCACTGTTTTCCAAAAACGTCCCGTCCGGCTTGACTATTTGCAGTCTGCGGAACTCGGTTTTCCGAGCCTCAAAATTCGAGTATTCACAGTTATCCCCCACTGGGTGACATAAATGTGATTTATGGAGCTTAGTGGCGTTCTGAATTGCGAATTTTGAGGTCGGTGTTTGGACGCGTGGAGAGGACCCGCATTTTGGAATCCAAGCCTATAAATAGGGGGGTGGCATTCTCTCTTCACTCCACTCATTCTTTCTCAAATTCTCTCTCAAGTTTCTCTCAAAAATCTTTGTTTTCTCTTATGAAGATTTCCTCATGGAGATGGCTCTTCTTTTATTTGATTTTTCCAACCTTTGATTCGGGAATCACTTTCGAAGGATAATCCCTCGGGTATGGGAAGCGTAGGAAAAAGCTGGCCCTGGTGGAATCCATCGTCCTCAGGGAGGAGTATGGATCCTATGGGGGCATATAGGCTGGGGTAGGACAAAATCGTTCATGTTTATCACCTGCCCTGGTCCCGGCCGGTGTTGAAATTGCCACCAAGTCTCCCAAATGGAATTGGTTGGAATTTCAGCAAAAGTTTTGGAAAGTCCCAAAACTTGAAGCATTCTCGGAGGCCAAGATTATAAATTGTAATTTTTAATCTTCCTTGCAATGCTAGTAGCAAAGTAGGAAAATCAAAAACCGATGTAATGAAATTTGTTCATTATTAATAAAACTTGAGTTTGAGAAATTTTTTTTGCTTACCATGGTTAATTTTATGATCTTATTTTGAAAAAGATTCAATTTGGGGATTAATTTTGAAAGAAAACTTTAATTTAGGAAGAAAATTTACAAAATAGGAAGAAAATTTGCTAAATTGGAAGCCAAAACCCGCTTGGAGGGCGGCTGGAGGCGCCTTGGAGGGCGGCTGGGCTACCTTCCCAGTAGGGGTGCAAACGAGCCGAGCCGAGCCGAGTATTGTGCTGCTTGAGCTCGGCTCACTTTAATTTTCTTAAGTTTGAGCTCTTGTTCGAGCTCAAAATTAAAGCTCGGCTCGAGCTCGTTTGGTAATTTCAAAGTTCGAGCTCGGCTCGACGAGCTTGGCTCGTTTGAGGCTTGCGAGCTTGGCTCATTTGAGGCTCGCGAGTTTGGCTCATTTCCAGTAGCATTCGAGCTCGTTTGGAACTCGTTTCATCCGTTAACTCAGCTCAAGCTCATTTCATCCAAGCTCGAGCTCGTTAATTCTTAGTCAACAAAATAGAAAATTCATGCAGAAACTGTTTTTTAATCAATTTCAAAGTCCAAAATTCAATAAAACCATAATAATTCAATACAACAACAACATAACAAACATATAAATGAAATAATTATTTATAAAATGATACAAATATTAAAAATTTTCAACAAATTTCAACCAAATATCCAACGCTACCAACACCACTTGTATCTTCTATATTTTCTTCATTTTCTGAATAAAATAAAACCTTTATCTTTACAGTATAGATTTGGAACCACTATGCTCAGCAATGGAAATTGCAAAACACTAAAAAAACCCGAAGTCAAACCCAGATCAGAACATGCAAAGTGAAACATTCTACAAATCCATTTCGCCTCATCTTCCACAGCTATAATTATATAACAAAACTTGAACAAAGAATTTAAAAAAAGAAGGAAATGCTTTTTCAATACTGCAATTAATAAGCAGCTAGCTAATTTATAATTTGGTACAATGTATAATTATATATCATTTTTAATTAGAAATAATATTATTCTGTTTACACAGCACATCATTCTGAGTTTGTTTAAGGAACAGATTATGAATGTTTTCGTTTGTAGTTTTTAGCCTAATTTTACCAAATGTTTTTAATCTTATTTTACTGCTTAGAGATAAAATATGACATTAAATTAAGAAAATAGTTTTGAAAATTATTTTATGGGAAAAAGTAATTGATGAAGATAATTAAAATACAACTCAAATGCAGCTTTACTTTGCTTCTCGTAGCAGAAATAAGTTAGGTTGTAATGAGGAGTTATTCCGGTTTGATATGCCTAAGAAAGCTCCAATTCAAAAGAAAAGAATAAAGTGTTCCTTTTAGGTAGACAAAGGAGAGAATAATCAAGGTTTGAATCCTATGGGCCTTTATTTAAGAATTGAATAGTGAATATAATGAAAATATAATTGAGTGATTAATAATTTCCAAATAGAAAATGCAACTTGAAACCCTAACAATAAATCTGCTGTTCAAGAAATAGCTACTCACTGCTGCTCCGCTCAGCCAACCAAATATAACAAATGCAATTTGACTGACTTTCAGTAACTAGAAATATTTTTATTACTATGAAACTACCAGCAGAAGCCCTCACATATAATCCTAGTTAGACCACCAAAAGTGATCATTTGAAGTTAACATTTAGCAAAATGATTCCCACCAAAAGCCAATTACAATAATTTCTATTGTTTCAGAAGTCAGAAATGCTAAAATGGAAAATTCATTGATTACTGAGAATTGTCAATTTTATGGCTTCACTATAAGAGACGCCATATTCTGCTGGAGCAGCAGCAAAACCAAAATTTGCAGGATTAACTTAGTTTCTGTACTTAACCAAATAGAACTCGAACGAATAAAAAAAAAGGAAAAGAAAACTATAAACGGCAATGACCCACGGTATAATACCACAAACAACATCAAATTAAAACCCCAACCAACATATACAAGACCATTGTTGTGAGAATCAGACAATATATGATCAAGTAATAAAAACAATCAAATAAGATCTGAAACAAAGAAGACGATTGCAACCCTAAACCCAATAAATCGCTGAATGAAAACAAATAAAGTGAAAATAATAGGGTTTTACCTCAATATCAAGAAGTTTTGAGTGTCGTTGAAGAAGGCCAACAGACGGAGCGGTACGGTCTTTGATGCCTTCGTCGCTTAACTTTGCTGTGGAATGCGAGAGAGTTAGGAGCAAACGGAGCAGATGGTCTTGAGATGAGAGGGATTGAGATGGCAGAGACAGTGAGGAAGGCTCATCCGATGATGGCGGAGGGTGATGGGTCGGAGATGGCAGAAAAGAGGAGGTGCTCCGCGAGAGAGGTGGTGGGTCGGAGATGGCAGAAAAGAGGAGGTGCTCCGCGAGAGAGGTGGTGACTTGAGAGAGGGGCGGCTGTGTGCGGTTAATTTGTGTATACAGTATAATGGATATGTTATGTGTAGTGTGTAGAATAGTTTAGGGTCTTATTAAACTTTAATGAAATGGTTAATATTAAAAACTTATATATTATATTAATAAAAATCATATAAATTTAGTAAGTTACTTATAATATATGGATTTATTTTTTCTGCTTGTGAGCCAATTAAACGAGCTATTCGCGAGCTTTTTTAAACAAGCTGTTCGCGAGCCGATTAAACAAGTTACTCATGAGCTTCTTTAAATGAGTTGTTCGCGAGCCTAACTTCTTGGCTCGTTTATTAAACGAGCCTAAATTTTCGGCTCAAGCTCAGCTCTTTTATTATCGAGCGAGCCTCGAGTCGAGCTTTTATCGAGCGAACACCGAGCTGCTCGCGAACGGCTCGGCTTGTTTGCACCCCTAATTCCCAAGCGACCTGGAGCACCCTCGGCGTCTATTTTTCTATAAATAGGGTTTTCTTCACCCTTTTCCAACACAACTTTGATTTGTGTGCGGAAAAAACAAATTTTGCGTTGAAAAATCCCTATTTTTTGGGGAGAATGAATCCATATTTCAATCACATTATGCATAATTGGACTAAGAGTCTTTTAAAGGTGGAGATGATCAAGTTAAAGCAGTATGACGTATCTGTTATTACTACCCTAAGGGGAATAGTAATAGATTGGGATTTTCTTCGTGCTTGCATTAGGTTTTGGGATCCTGATGCACACGTCTTTCGGTTTGGTGCTATGATGGAAGAGATGTGTCCTCTCTTTGAGGAATTTTGTGCAATTATTGGGTGTGATCTGAATGGTCCTCTGGTTAGGCTTGAGATCAAAGCGAGTTACTTAGGTTCGTTTGAGAACCTTTTTCACTTTTCAAGGGCGCAATCCCGAAGGATGCTTGTGGATGGTCAGAAAGTGATTCTGCTGTTTTTGATGGATGAATTTTTGGAGGCAAATCCTGAGAATCTAGAACAAATGAGGCTTACAATGCGTGCTTTTGTTTTCTGCTTCTTAACTGGCTTTTTGTTCAATAATGATCCAGGATTTGGAGACCTTCGATTTTGCCCCCTAATTCAGCAGATGAAAGGGATGAATTGTATTGGTGGTATTGTATTGGTTGAAACTTTAAGGAGCTTGGATAGGGCGGCTTTAGGTTTTGAAGGTTGGACATTTTCTCCAGTCATCCTTCAAATTTGACTTAAAGACCATCTACGAGTGGTCGCAGTTCCTTCTGTCATTCCTTACAATGTGTCACAGTATCGGATGAGGAGGATTCTGATTACTCAACCCTCGGTTGATGCATGGACCTCCTGGTTGTTGGAGCTAGGTCCGGATGAGGTGCAGTGGTACATATCTTGGTACCATACTACACGTTTCATACAAGCTAGCTTGGGCCATACTCAAGTTTTCCTTCCTGGTCTTACCCATTGTTCATGGTACAACGCTTCCCGAGTTTTGCGACAAATGGGCATAAACCATGTTGTCCCTGTTTTGGATGGTTCTGCCTATGATTCCCTTATCATTAGGAAAGTCTTGCGTGCTGTGCTTAAGGTTTGGGTTAGAGACCATCGTATGGTGAAGCCTCTTCCCGATCCTTCTAATGTTCAGACCTTTCGCGAATACCGAGCTTAGTTCATTGCTCATGTATGGCCAATTGAGGGACTGAGGAGGAACATCCTGCTGAGTAGGCTGGAAGGGTGGACACAGAATTTTGCCGATGACGACGAAGTTATTGGTGAAGAGATCAAGTTGACTCCTAAAGTGGCAGGACCGACAGAGGACTCTGCGCCTAAGGAAGACGAGAAGGACATTGCCCCCAGCAAGGAGTAGGGGGCTTCGACTTGGTCTATGCTTTGACCTTTTGACTCACTTTAGGGAATAAATTTTGGATTTTCGACTTTTTGGATTTGACCCAAATTTGAATTTTGGACTTATAATTTTTTTTGGACTTAAGGACTTTTCTTCCCAAGTACAATTCCGCTTTTTATTTTTATTTATTTTTCTTTGGCTTTAACTTTTGCCTAAGCTGCTGTTGTCGATAAAAATATTTTTAGTTTTGTTTAGGAGAATTGCCGAAACTAGTCGGTCTTAAAAATATATTTTAAAACAGTCGCCACCCAAAAATTCGGGAAAAATCAAAAAAAGATTTTATTTTAAAAATGACTCCGTTTTTATTTTAAAGGCACTGGTCAATTTCAGAGATCCGGGTAAGGGGTTGGGTACGACGGTTTAATTTGTTATTAAACCGCCGCCCGGTAAAAACTGGCCTCTGGTTTGTTTTTCTTTCCAATTTTTAAGTTTTAAATAAAAATTTATTTTTGTGATTAGACTAACGATGTTCCTAATTTTGGCGATAATTGGTCAATTGCGAAAAACTAAATCAAACATCAAAAGCGGTAAAAACGGAAATTAAAGAGCGGAAATTAAAAATCCTAAACTAATTATTCTTTCTCCGATTTGGAGAAAATAATTACAAACTGAAACCTAATTAATTACATTCTACCCTTTAATAACCCAATTTAAACCCAAAAACCCCAAAAATGTGAAAATATAAACAATTGTGACAAATTACAAAATGGTCCTTGAAATTAAGAAAATTACAAAAAGGTCCCTAATTTAATGTAAAATTTCAATTCAGCCTCTAAACATGCAATTTACCTTAAAACATTCAAAGAATCATATAAAGCATGTAATTTTAACAATTTAAAGCTAAACATGATCAATTTGCAATTAAGTCCTTATATTTCTCAAAATTACATAACTGCCCCTATAGCATGCCATAATCTCTCAAAATAAGCCATATATTCAATAAATTAACTTAGCAGTCCAAAACATTTTGAGCAACAACAGTCGTTATCATCAACAACAAGGTTTGATTAAAGCATTTTAAGCAATCAAAACAATTATTCCTAACCAAGAACTATGAACTATGAACATGTTAAAGAACTATGAACAAACAATGGCAGCTTAGAATTGATTTGATGATTAGCTAAATATACAGGCAGCACACTGAGTTTAAAATAGAAAACACAGTAGAAGAAAAATAAACATAAGGAAACAAACAATTGAAAATGGTGTCAATACTAGAATCAAGGGCCAGCAGACAGAATCAGAATGACTCATAACAAGAAGGGCAGCTACCATGGTTGAGATGATAATTGAATATAAATGGAAGGAAGCAAGTCTGGATGTATTATGGTGTTTAAACATTTTCATCACAATAGAAACATTTTCAATAAACTGCATCTTAGACTTTTTATCATTACAGTCCGAAGAAATTAAACCATTTGATCCAAGACTGATGCAAAAGCATAATAGCAACTCAAAAGACATGAAAATAACAAGCAACAAAGTTGGGCAACCAGGGACTCAACATTCTGGATTGACAACATTAGAGCTTACAGGTTTCACAACAGCAGCTAAATCCAGAAAAATAAGCAGAATAAACAGGGAAAACCAGATAAATCAAACTATCTCAAATTGACCTCAACCCAGAATGATTACTAAAGATGAATGACCTTAGATAATTCATATATTTTCTATTCCTAAGATGATGAAATGAAAGCACATGAAATATCAACATGAAACCCTATTGCAGATTAAAGACCATAATAATAGACATGATTTCCATAAAGCTAATCATAATGGGAGGCATGGAATAACTATTCAAAGGGAACTATTCTGAGTTCAAAGAATATAAACCAAAACAAACAGAAATTTTATCATTGTTCACAGTCCTGAGTTGATTCACACAGATTCTATAAACGAAATGACAACACATTTTATTTACAGCATAATCACAGAAAACAGTGTATTAAAACGAAGGAAGAAACCAGAAATAAATATAGAAGCAAGACAGAATTAGAGCAGAATACATAAAAGATGAATCGAATCCATTCACACATTCAATCGGGCTCCCTAACATAAACGTCCATTATATTCAGAAACTAACAAACAAGAAATTACAGTAAATAAAAAAATGAAGGGGAGTACGTCGAAACAGAAGCGATTTCAATTGACCTTTAAAAATTTGTACAGAATAGCTTCGGTTACAAACCAAAATGAAAAAGAATCCTTACACTCCAAAATCAATTCACAATATCAAATTAGTTTTGATATGAGAATTGATTTAAACAACCAGAAAGAGAGAATTTCGAATCGAAATACAAAATCCCCAATTTCCAATTGAGAACCCTAGAACTCTAAATTTACAGA